>JAWWLR010000128.1:31899500-31912922 GCA_035041075.1 Acraspis erinacei | reverse complement strand
AGAACTCAGAAAGCCAAACAATTTATTCTCATGACTTTTTTCGAATAAATGAAAATTATTAGAGTTATAGCATTTATAAGATTTAAAAAATCAATCAAAAATCAAAATTTTTAGCCAAAAAGAGGACGATATGAAAAATACTAAGGAAAAGGAAAGCTTTGATTTTTGAAAGCCCGACAACAAGATCATAACAACTTTTTTCATTTTCTTGAAAAATTGAAAATTCAAATTTTGATTGTACCCAAAATAATGAGACATCATAAATTCCATTTTGTGGTCAAACTATGCACGATACGAAAAAAGACAAATAAGCAAAAATTGTGATGTCAAAAAAGATCTACAAATTTTGTCTTAATTACTTCCTTATAGGAAGCGTAGTTTTTTCAGATTCAGCGACCCTAAAAACGATTAAGACTAGAGGTTTTTCCAATTCCATGATTTTGTCAATTTTGCCTTCGGGATGACCTTCTTCGCGACCTGATAGGGTCAATCTGATCCTGTATTCGGATTAGACAACCTCAAAAAGGTCAGAGAGAAAAGGTTTATTCCGACCCATTGGTTTTCTCCAATCCAATGGTTTTCTTCATTTTGACCTTAACGTGACCTTTATCCTGAGGTTTTCTCCCAACCAATATTTTTCTTCATTTTGACCTTCAATTGACCATGATCCTAACCTGATGGGCTCAAACTGACCTCGGATTCGGATTCAGCGACCTCAAAAAGTATCGGTATGATGGTTTAGCTCGGTTTGTACCAGTTTTTTTTGTGGGGCTGTGTTGCTGATAAAAGTTTATAGTGTATTCGTAAAATAGAGTCAATTTCTTCTCAATTTCGAAAATATAACATTATTGTTTACTAAAAGAACGTTTGCAAGTAGATTTTTTCAAAAGTTTTCTATTTTTCATAGCGAAAATTAGAAGAAAAAAACATATTTTCAAATTTAAGAAACCAAATCTTTGAAATAAAATGGAAATTTTTTGTTAAAAATTCAACTTTGTGTTTGTAAATTGACTTTTTTGAAGAAAATTATTCTTTTTCTTTGCAAATTAATTGATTTTGGTAAAAATATATTTATTTTTGTTAAAAACGTATTTATTTGGTTAAACATTTGCCTACTTTGTTAAAAATATTTTTTATTTGTGAAAGTTAATTTTTTAATTGAAAACTCGACTTTTTGAAGAAAATTAATCTTCTGGTTTAAAAATTCATCTTTTTGGATGAAAATTCATTATTTTTGGTTAAAAATTCAAGTATGTCATTAAATCATCCTTTTTCTTGGGCGAACATTATTTTTTAAACTGAAGAATGAAATTTTTCATTTTTGGTTAACGTTTTTGTTATTTGCTTATTCATTTCTTTCGATTACATTTTTCTAATTTAAATATTTTATTTAACATTTTGTTGTTGAAAATTAATGTTTGAAATTAAAAATGAGGTATTTCATCTAAAATTCGTATTTTTTGTTTAAATTCAACTATTTTTAATTTAATATTAAAATATTTTTTCGTTGGAATATCACATATTCAAGTTTTCGTTGAAAATCATCTTTTTTGGTTCAAAGTTACACCGCGTTGCTAAAAACTAATTTTTTGGTTGAAGAGTTATTACTTCGTATGAAAATTCAGAAATGCAACTATTCTATTGGATAATTCGCTTTTTTTGTTGAAAATTAATTTTTTTAACCTAAATTTACATATTCCATTTTTTATTGAAAATTTGGTCTTTTTTAGTTAAAAATGCACTCCTTTTTTGAAAATTGTAAATATGATTGGAAATTCAATTTTTTATCTTGAAGATTAATTATTCCATTTTTGATTGAAAATTAATTCTTTTTAGTCGAAAATTCGTTTTCTTTTAGTAGAAAATTTACTTTTTTTAGTGTGAGCTTCAAATATGTAGTTGAATATTTTTTTTAATGTTGTCTTTCTAGTAGAAGCTTAATCTACTTATTTGAAAACTCATAATTTTAATTGAAATATGAATTATTTCATTTTTGGTTTATATTAAATTTTTCCTTCAAACTGAATGTCTTACTTTTCTATTTTACTTTACGAATTAACTATAAACTTTTATTAATAATTTGTATAAAAAAAATATTTTTGATTTATTAAATTTGAAGTTGCGCAGAACTCGGACCCGAACAGATCGCGCACTCTGGTGAGTAGGTAGCTCCCGCAATGACAAGGTTGTACTTGACGCAAGCGCAGTAGGGCACCAGTTCGAAAAATGAAGGGTGTTTGGAGCATCCACTAATTTATTTTTTTATTTTTGCATATTGAATTATAGACTTTGAAATCACGAATAATACCAATATACTCTAAATTTTCTTTCTTTCGAATTTATACTAGAAAAATCAAAAAGGTGCACACATTTCAAATTCCTATTTTTGTCACACCCATTCCGCCACATTGATGTGACGTAGCACGCCTGTAAAAGCATATAAATAGTTCGGGCGATTCTTGTTAACATTTTTTTTTTAAATAAAAATAAATAAAATCTGAAAGAAAACAGCTCTACGATTGGTATTTTGTGCCCAAACGTAAGAACATCTCTGTCATAAATGCAAGAAAATTATTTATATCTACACCCAAAACTCTTGGTTCTGCTTACAAATATTCAAAGTTTATTTAAGCTGGTAGTTGTTTAAATCGAGAACTGAAATTTAGCATAAACCTGAATTTATATCTGAGATAATGTTTGCGAATTAATATGTGAATTGTGATTTTCTTTGGGAGCGTGTGTTCGAATATTATCAACAGAGAAACTGCTGAACATTATATAAACTTTTTTAGGTGTAGAATTAGGAACAATAATAATATAAATTTAAATAAATATTGAATGTTCTTTAAAGTTCTGTGCAACTAGGACTCTTTCGTTGCGCTGTACCAAAAGTGAGTCATGCTGTCTTAACAGTCATGACAGTCATCACTGTCTTACCAGAATCGGATTTTTCTACTGTCAACTAAATTTAAATTGCAGCCACTTGTTCAGATTAGTTTTCAGGATCACTGAGAAATTTATTTTCCTATGAGTGTCGACAGTCTCAAGTTCGTTGAACTTGTTAATCCCAATCCAGATAGTGACTACGACTGCGAATCTAGATTTCAATTTTTTTTTAAATTGAAGTCAAGGAAAATTACTACAAGGTTCAAGTGGAACTTTAAAGAAAGAATCGAGCGGTATTTGACACAGAAAAGGAAAACATCCCTTTTATTTTAAACAGTCCCCATCCCTTTTATTTTAAACAGTCCCAGCATTAACTTCTTTGGCACCCTTGGAGGAGGGGGCGCCCTAGGATGAAGTCGGGCGCTTGGGCGACTCTATTTATATTTGCCGATAATTATCGTGCCGTCCTCAGGCGGTACCCTACCTTCCCCCCAAAGCCGCTAGTACTTTAAATGAGGAATTGTCAAAAATTTGCTGGTAGCTGTTTGAACCGAGAACTGCAATTTAGCAAGGAATCTGTATTATCATCAGAGAATAACAAAAATTCTTAACGTCTTTTCAGATTAGATGGACCTGTGAATTAAAATTTTTTAAAATTAATTTTTTCTGATGAAAGATCTTCTCCTTCGCTCATTTGGGAATCGAACCACAGAACTTCCGATTGTCGGTCGGGTACTGAAAAGGTATGAAAAGACGTTAAGAATTTCTGTCATTCTCTGATGATAATACAGATTCCTTGAAAATGTGGGCAGGTTATCAGGGTAGGTTATCAACCAATCAAATTTGCCATAAACGAACAAAGTAGCTAGAAATGACCCCTTTGAAAAATATTCATTCCACGATTTAATTTAAAAAAAGTCAAGGACAAAAGAACGAACATTTTTCAGCAAAGTGATGAATTTTCAACTATTTTGATTAACATTTAAATAAAATAGTTGCGTTTTAATCAAAAAGATTAATTTTCCACTAAAATGATGGTATTTTCCACTGGATCAGTTGAATTTCCAACCAAAAAGATAAATTTAAAAATAAAATTATGAATGTTCAATTGGGTCACTTGAATTTAATACGATAAAAAATAAATTTTGAAACAAGAAGATTAATGTTTAAACAAGAATATTAATTTTACATAATAAATACGTTCTCTCAACAAAATACATTAATTTTCAACGAAATAGTGGACTTTTTATCTAAAAAGGACAAACTTTTAACGAATTCGTTGATTTTTTAATTAAAAAAAATCAATTTTCTACCGAAAATGGAACATGTACGAGCGGAATTTTCAGTTAAAAGAATTAATTTCCAGCAAAATAATTAATTTTTAAACAAAAAAAAGGTTTGTCAACTAAAATGATGAATCACCAACCAAATAAATGAATTTTTAAAAAAGTAGTTCCACTTCCAGCTAAATATTTGAATTTTCAACAAAGAATGATGAATTCTCAATGAAAAACGTGATATTTCAACGAAAAATGATTTTAATTTTACACCAAAAATAGTGGCATTCTACCAAAAAAGATGAATTTTTAACAAAATAGTTTGAATTTTCAATCAAAGGAGATTAATTTTTAATCAAATAGTTACGATTTTTAACCTAAATAATAAAATAAATTAAACTTTAATTTTTTTTAATTCGCTAACTCTATGACGTTTTCCTTGATATTTATTTAAACAATAAATGCTTTACATTCTTTTAAGTGCTCTATAAATGCTCTGTTCGAGTTTATAGCAAATTTGATTGATCAAGAAACTAGGTACGAACGATACGTGAAATATTCAATGAAAATTGCAGATTGTGTAATGTGTAAATGAGCCTTGACGATCTCGTATGAAAGAGCCCTAATATCTAGAGTATTAAACGTTCCCAGCTCTGTAAATGACGTCACAAACACCACCCATTCCCCGTTTCATTAACCGCGCTAGCCCCCACCCTCTAACCCAGGCAATCACTGACAAGAACCCCCTACAGTTAGAAGATCTTGCCTTGAAAATCGCAAAACGTCCGGAGTCGTCGGTTACGACGGCTGTGCTTCACTTGGAGTTCCTGGCGCGTGAATCTCACTTCCTGTAATCCGTTTTTTTACCGCGAAACACGTGGTTTCGAAGATGTCTTGCCCCAGGGTTCAGCAATCAAACGGCGAAGCGACTCTCGCTTCTCCGAGAAAGAAACAGCGTACATCGATTTCCGGACCTATTTCCAAGGTCACGGTTGTCCTGGGAGCCCAGTGGGGCGACGAGGGCAAGGGAAAAGTCGTCGATGTTCTTGCTGCCGACGCTGACATTGTCTGCAGGTGCCAGGTAGGTTCCTGACTCTATTTCCCCCTAATTTTGTCAAGCATGCTTTCCATTTTTGCCCAGTGTTTCCCTCAATTTTTTCACCTAACTCTCTTTTCACCTCAGTCTTTTTTCATATCTCGCTGTGTGCTTTTGTCAGTTTTCTTTTGAGATTTCGTGTTAATATATCATTTGTGAAATTCGAGATTGTAGGTTATGATGATTATTTATGGTCATATCTTCTACCTGTTTTTGGTCTATTTTAAGGAATTACAAATTGACACTCTACTCGATTTTTGCGGATAAATTTTTATTTTTTAATATATTATTTTTTTTATAATTTCCTGAAATAATTCGTTCAAATTTTCGGATTTCCTTTGAGATTGTAACGGTTTTTTTTTAAATTTTTATCTTTCAATCTTAATATAAAAATAGAATAGAGATTACAATATATGTTGTGTGTTCTCTTCCGGCATATTTTGCGAGTTTTTAATTTTCTCTTCCGGCTTTTTTGGTCGGATTTTAATTTTCTTTTCCCGCACCGATGATTTTTATATTTATGAAACTTGATTTTTTTAATATGATAAATTCAAGGTTGTAATTTTTAACCGACTGGCCTTATTAATTAGCAGCGATTAAAGTTACGCGATTTGATGCCATAATGTCAACGATTTCAACCTTGAAACTAGAACCTTGACTTACTTTAATTTCTATTAGGAATATTTTTACTATTTTACATTATTTTGTTGATTTCCATTGAAGACTATTATAATTAAATTAATTAAAAGTACTGAGTTACGATTTGTCAATTTCAAGATTCTGTTATATTATTAATTTTCATTTAACGTTAAGATTGTAGAAAATTGCTTTAGTTTTTTATTAAAGGTTTGTGATTGTTTTAGGACGTACGTAATCTACTTTTGAATCAGTCAATTTTACGCACTGATGAAATATTTTTTTAATTGTCTAACCAGTAACTTCCACTGATTGAACCAGTCATTTCGAATAATCTACCATGCCATTTTCATTGATTAAATCATTTATTTTGAGTGGTTTAATCTGTACTTTCGCTGGTAAAACCAGTCATTTCTGACAATAGAATCTGTAATTTTCACTGATTCAATCAGTAATTTTGAGGGATCTAATAAATAAGTTTCACTAATTAAACCAATTATTTTTTACTGATCTAACCTGTTAATTTCCCTGAAAAAATCAAACATTTTTGTCAGTAAAACCTGTAATTTTCACTGATTTTATCAGTAATTTTAACGGATCTAATTATTAACTTCCACTGATTTAATCAATTATTTTTAATGGTCTAACCTGTTAATTACCTGGCAAAATCAGTCATTTTTAGAGTAAAACCTGTAATTTTCACTGTTTCAATCAGTCATTTTAAACAATCTAATAAATAACTTTCACTAATTAAACCAGTGATTTTGATTGATATAACTAGTAAGTTTTGCTAATTAAATCAATTATTTTTAATGGCCTAACCTATAACTTTCGCTGGTAAAACCAGTCATTTCTGACAACAGAATTTGTAATTTTCACTGATTCAATCAGTCATTTTGAGGGATCTAATAAATAACTTTCACTAATTAAATCAATTATTTTTTACTGATCTAACCTGTTAATATTCCTGAAAAAATCAATCATTTTTGACAATAAAACCTGTAATTTTCACTGATTTAATCAGTAATTTTAACGGATCTAATAATTAACTTTCACTAATTTAATCAATTATTTTTAATGGTCTAACCTGTTACTTTCGTTGGTAAAATCAGTCATTTTAGATGATATAAGCTGTGATTTTCACTGATTTAATCAGTTATTTTTACACGATCTAATCCATAACTTTCTCTAAATAAATAAATTATTTTGAATGATATAACCTGTCAATTTCGCTAGTAAAATCAGTGAATTTGGATAATATAGGCTGTTACTTCCACTGGTTTAATCAGTCTTTTTGTATAATTTAATGTGTAAATTTTACTAATAAGTCAGTAATTTTTAGTGATCTAACCTGTTACTTTTGCTGGTAAAATCAGTCATTTTGGATTGAATTGAATCAGATATTTTGAACGATCAAATCTATAACTTTCACTAATTAAATCAGTGATTTTGATTGATCTAAAAAGGCAATTTTGCTCATTAAATCAATTATTGTTAATGATCTAACCTGTTACTTTCCCTGTTATAATCAGTCATTTTTTTACAAAAAAAACCTGTGTTTTTCACTGATGTAATCAGTCTTTTTGAGGTATCTAATAAATAACTTACACTAATTAAATAAATTATTTTTTACTGATCTAAACTTAGTTTCTCTGAAAAAATGAGTCATTTTAGATTATATAAGCTGTAATTTGCACTGATTTAATCAGTAATTTTGAACAATATAATAAATACCTTTCTGCAATTAAATCAATTATTTTTACTGATCTAACCTGTTAAGTTCGCTGGTTAAATCAGTGATTTTTGATGATATAAAACTGTAATTTTGAAAGATCTAATAAATACCTTTCAGCAATTAAATCAATTATGTTTACTGCTCTAACCTGTTAATTTCCATGGTAAAATCAGTATTTTTTTACGGAAAAAAGCCTGTAATTTTCACTGATATAATGAGTAATTTTGAACCATCTAATTAATAACTTTCAGTAATTAAATCAATTATTTTTACTGGTCTAACCTGTTGATTTCGTTTGCAAAATAAGTGGTTTTGGACGATATAAACTATAATTTTCATTGATTAAATCTAGTCATTTTGAATGGTTTTATCTGTAAATTTCATTAATTAAGTCAGTCATTTTGGCTTATATAAACTGTATTTTTATTGATTAAATCAGTAATTTTGAATGGTTTGGTCAGTACCTTTCACTATTCACTTATATTGACTGGAAATCAGTAATTTCAAGTGAATCAATAATTTAGCTAGTTGGCAAGATTCACTGATTAATCTGTTAAAAGGACTGTTGTGTCCGAAGAAATAAAATATCAATCAATTTTGAATTGTCTGATCATTGACTTTATCACTAATTAAATCAATCATTGTTAATTATCGAATCAGTAACTTCCACTGACTGAATCTGTAGTTCTGATTTGTCTAAATTCTAACTTTCAATGATTTAATCCGCGAAATTGATTGATTTATTTGTTACTTTTCAGTAGAAAAGACTGATTTTGCAGTTAAATCATGATTGCATCATTGTATCAGAGTGACTGATTCGCAGTCAAATTTGAATGAATCAGTTAAGTTGATTTATTAATGAAATTAATCATTTTGAATGATATAATCAGTATCTTTCACTGATCGAATCATTAAATTTCAATACATTAATCAGTCATTTGGAATCATCTAACCAATATCATTCTCCAACTAAATCTTTAGTTGAATTATTTTAATTGTAACTTTCAGTGATTAAATCAGTAATTTATCATTTCAATTATTTTCAATTATCCAAATAGTAACTTTGATTGATTAAATAATTCGATTTTAATTCCCTGATCAGTAGCTCTCATTGCGACCAAATATTAGTCATTAAAGTGACTGATTGATTCACTGAACAAGTATGACTGATTCATCTGTTAAAACTGTTTTGTCAGTAGAAATTATTGATTTTTCAGTGAACACATGTTTGACTGATTCAAAAGTGACTGATTTGAAGTCAATTTTTACTTATGTAAATAATAATTCTATTTCTAGTTTTGACTGATAAGATCAGTCACTTTAAATGATCCCATCAGTAACTTCCAATGACAGAATCAGTCATTTTCATTGCTATAAACTGCATTCATTTCAAAAGTAACTTTCACTGATTAAATCAGTAATTTATCATATCAACTATTTTGAATTATCCAAATAGTAACGTTCACTGATTAAATCAGTAATTTATCATATCAATTATTTTCAATGATCCAAATAGTAACTTTCACTGAATAAATAATACGATTTTTATTCCCTGATTAGTATCTGTTATTGCGACCAAATATTATTCATTAATTTTACTGATTGATTCACTGAACAAGTATGACTGATTCATCTGTTAAAACTGCTTTTTTCAGTAGAAAGTATTGATTTTTCAGTGAAAACATGTTTGACTGATTCAAAAGTGACTGATTCGAAGTCAATTTTTACTTATTTAAATAATAATTCTATTTCTAGTTTTGACTGATGAGATCAGGCACTTTAAATGATCCCATCAGTAACTTCCACTGACAGAATCAGTCATTTTCATTGCTATAAACTGCATTCATATAAACAGTAAATTTCAGTGATTAAATCAGTAATTTATCATATCAATTATTTTCAATGATCCAAATAGTAACTCACTGATAAAAGCGTTCAATTTTAATGTCCTGATCAGTAGCTCTCATTGCGACCAAATATTATTAATTAATTTTACTGATTGATTCACTAAACAAGTATGACTGGTTCATCTGTTAAAACTGTCTTTTCAGTAGAAAGTATTGATTTTGCATTAAAACATGTTCGACTGATTCCAAAGTGACTGATTTGAAGTCAATTTTTACTTATTTAAATAATAATTCTATTTCTAGTTTTTCTCTAAACTGCATTCATATAAACAGTAACTTTCACTGATTAAATAATACATTCATTAATCTGTTAAAACTGGTGTTTTTCTGTATAAGTTAGCATGATAAATATAGAAACCTGAAATTGATTTGAAAACTAGAAATGTAAACTCTCGAAAGCTGCTAATTGTAAACGACTTGATTTTGTCTCATAAATTTCCGCTATAACTATATTGTTCTCAAAATAAAACCTTGACTTTATATCTTATTTTTAGTTAAGCATCAGCTGACTTTCTTGACGTTGAGAAAACGTCAATAATTCTCTAATAATGATTTTTAACTGTTTTCTCGCGTATTAAAAAAAAAAATTAATTGCGTAAGAATCGGCTCTATTTTTGCAGACTTGACGGAAAATTTATTTTAAACTTTTAGTAAAGTGTGAGCGCGGAAATCATTCTCCGGAAATTGTTGCAACAACCTGGGTCTTGTGATTATTATGTAATCAGTCGTGATATATGAGCTGTAAGCTTCCACTCGCAAAATTTCCTAGTCGTAAAATTTACTCTGATTACAAGCAGTAAAGTTGATAGTGTAAATTGAAGAGACAACAACAAAAAAAAAAAAACAAATGAAAGAATTTTCTGTTATGGGCAAAAAATATTAAATTTCTTTTAAAATTAAATATACTAAAATAAAATATATTTTATTTGAAAATTGGCGTTAAAGAGAAATTATATTTCTCTTGAGTGATTCTAAAACTGGAGAATGACGAGACTGCTGACGACATACAAGTTCCTGTAGACTGATAAAGCTAATTTGTATTTCAAGCACTATATTATTCAGGCTCGAAGTCTTTTAAATATATGACAGAATTCTAGAGAATATTTTATACTTGAAATGAAAAAAACATTTTCCTTTCGAAAAGTCGATTTTTAAATTTAAATCTTCCAAAGTGAAATTAAAAATTGGATAAAAATGCATCCTTTCCCTTGGCAATTCACCAGCACTTCTTCTTTATCAGTGTGCTATATTTTATGTCATTTTTTATCGTCTCGATTGAGGTCTCGAGTATCAGGGGAAATTTTCATATCCAATTGCTTGATATCATTTCTTGATTGCTATGTGTATTCAGTACTTCCTTAAATTTACTTTCGATAAGGAGTACACAGTTTTAAAAAGTCGCAGCCGACCTGTTCATAGATGCTTCTCAATTGTTTATTATCTATTTGTTTTTCTTTATCTGACAGCAATTTATTTACAAAGTGATGGAGTATTACAGAAAACTGCAAATCATTCAGCAGTAAATATATGTGCAATTGATTTATTTTTTTTTTATTTTAGAAAGTAATTATTCCTAAGGAAACTGTTCCCCAAATTTTTACAATAATTGCAATTGGATATTATTTTATGTTTTAAATAATTTTATATTTTAAATAATTTAAAATTTTTAACCAAATAATTAAGGTTTTTACCCACAAAATAAATTCTCAAGCAACAAGATATGTTTTCTAACAAAAAAAAGTTGAATTTTCAATTAAAATTATGATTCATCAATAACAAAAATATCAACGAAATTATTAAATTTTCCAGCCAAAAAAAAATTTAAGCAATGGTGAATTTTCTACTCAAAAATATGAATTTTCATTAAAAAATTTCATTTTTATCCAAATATTTTAATCTTCTTAATTGGGAGTTTAAATGTTTTTTTCATGAAAATTTAACTGTTTGCGGTTAAAAGCTAAAATCCTTTGTTAAAAGTTAATTTTGTTGTTGTTGGAAGATTCATAATTTTAATTGCAAATTCATTTCTTTTTAAAAATGAAACTACTTTATTGAAAATCAATTTTTAACTTAAAATTTGACTATTTCAGTAGAAAATTTAACCATTTTTCCGAAAATCCGATTTTTATTGTTTTTTCGGAATTAAATTTTTAACGGAAAATTCAAAAATTCTATTTTTCTTTAAAATTGGATCTTTTTTGGATAAAAATTCAACTAGTTGCTTGAAAATTAGTATTTTTTTATATTTAAAAACGAAACTGTTGTTTTAAATATTCATGTAATTTTTGGATGTAAATTTGTCTTTTTCAATAGTAAATTAATTTATTTCTTTGAAAATTAATTTTTTTTATTGAAGATTCGTCATTTTAATTAAAAATTGATTTCTTTGGTTGAAAAGTGAGCTATTAGATTGTAAACTTTTTTTTTTATTTGGACGAAAAGCAATTTATTAAACCGAAAATTGAACAATTTTATTGAAAATTTCATTCTTTTTTTGTTGTTGAAAATAACTTGTTTCTTAAACTGAAAATGAAAATTCTGAGTTGAAATTTGATAAATTTATATGAATATCCATTTTTTCCCTTGGGCATTCATTTTTTCACTGAAAATGTAATTATTAAATTTTTAGTTGAAAAATTATATTTTTTATTTGAAAATTCATGAAATTTATTCCAAATTCGCTCTTTTTGGCAGAAAATTTAACTATTCGGTTAAATATGAAACTGTTTAGTTATTAATTAATCTGCTTGGAGTTAAAATTAATTTTGTGGTTGAAAATTTGTATTTTCAGCACGAAAATTAAATTATTTATTTTAAAGTTGATTTTAAAACAATAAGATTAATTTTTAAACAAAATATTTAATTCTCGATCAAGAAATACAATTTTTCAACAAATTACACGAATTTTAACGAAATATTTTAATTTTGAACTAGAAAAAGAAATTAATTTTTAACAGAAACTGGAAGTTACATTTTTAGTAAAAAAAAATTAATATTCATCTTAACGAATTTGCATTTAAAATTAAATCAACTTGAAAAGGTGAACTTTCGCAACCAAAAATAAAATAATTTTCAAACGCAAAAAAAAACGAATTTGCAACAAAATAGTTGTATTTTGTTGAAAATTCGTTTTTTTTGCGGTTCAAAATTATTTTATTTTTTGTTGTGAAAGTTCACCTTTTCTACTTACTAAAAATGTAACTTGCATTTTCTGTTAAAAATTAATTTCTTTTTCTAGTTCAAAATTCAAATATTTCGTTAAAATTCGTGTAATTTGTTGAAAAATTGTATTTCTTGATCGAAAATGAAATATTTTGTTTAAAAATTAATCTTATTGTATTAAAATTCGGGTATTTAAATTAAATATTCATCATTTTAGTTGAAAATTCGTCTGTTTAATTACAAATTTCAGTCGAGGATTCATTATTTTAATTGAAAATTTGTCTCCTACGAGTGAAAATTCCACTATTTCGTTAAAATTCATGTAATTTTTTTAAAAAATTGTATTTTTGGTAGAAAATCAATGTTTTTCGTTTGAAAATTAATCTGATTGTTTAAAAAAATCATCTTTTTGGTGAAAAAATAAAGTATTTCAGTTAAATATTCATCGTTTTAGTTTAAAATTCATCTGTTTGGTTTAATATTTAACTATTACAGTTGAAGATGAATAATATTATTTGAAAAGTCATTTATTTTGCAATGTTTGGCTCTTCTAAGGATGTTTAGAATGTCAAAATGGGTTTAATTTTACTCAAAAGCAGATGAATTTATCCAAAAACGTTAATTTCCAAAAAAAATTCTTGAATCCTCAACGAAAATAGATGACTTTTTATACAGAAAAGATTTTTTTGCTCAAGAAGGTAAACAAAATTCCACTCAATTGTC
>JAWWLR010000128.1:31865406-31879698 GCA_035041075.1 Acraspis erinacei | reverse complement strand
TGCTCATTTTCATGCCTCTTCTAGCTTCTCATATTCTTTATCCTCTACCTCCTCTACCTTAACCTCTTATACCTTCTTCTCATCCTTCTCCACGTCCTCATCTTTCTCATCCGTTTCTACTTTCCTTTATATATTCCTCTCCTCTACCTCCTCCTCTTCAGTCTTCTCATCTTCCACACCCTCTACCTCCTCATCCTCTTCTACCTTCTCAGCTTCCTCATCCTCTACCTCCTCATCCTCTTCTCATTTTCCTCATTGTTTTCTACCTTCTAATCCTCCTCATCCTCCTTTCCCTGTTCATTTTCCTCTTCCTTTTCTACCTTCTCCTCATCCTCTTGTACCTTCTCATTGTCATCATTTTCTAATACCTTATTCTCATACTCCTCCACATCCTTATCTTTCTCATCCTTTTCTAACTTTTCATTTTCCTCATTCTCTATGTCCTCGTCATCCTATTCTACCTTCTCATATTCCTCATCCTCTACCTCCTCATCATCCTATTCTACCTTCTCATATTCCTCATCCTCTACCTCCTCATCTTCTTCTACCTTCTCATCATCCTCTACCTCCTAATCCTGTTCTATCTTCTTCTTCTCCTCTTCCTTCTCATTTTCCTCATTGCTTTCTACCTTCTCATCCTCCTCATTCTTCTCCACCTCATTTTCTACCTTCTCTTCTCTTCTCTCTACCTCTTCTACCTTCTCATTTTCCTCATCCTCTAATTCCTTCTTCTCTTTCTCCTCCTTATCATCCGTCATCTCATCTTTCACCTCCTTTTCTTCCGCTTCTTCTCCACCTCCTCGTCTTCTTCATCCTTTTATACCTTATCCTCATCTTTCTCTTCTACCTTCTCTTCCACCTCCTCCTCATCCATTGCTTCATCCTCTTGTATCTTATACCCCTCCTCCTCTATCTTATTCCCCTCTTTTTTCCTCCACCATCTCTACCGTCTCCAACAGTTACTCTATCTTCCCCTCTACCTTTTCCAACACTTCTACTTTCCCCTCTACCTTCTCCACCACCTCTACCATCTCCTCTACCTTCTTTTCTACCTGCTCTATGTCCTCATCCTCTTCACACTTCTTCTCCTCTTCTAACTCTTCCTCCTCATCATCTTCTACTTTCTTCACCTCTTTCTCCTCTACCTCCTTCTCTTCCTCCTAATTCTCCTCCACCTCCTAATCTTCCTCATTCTCTTATACCTTCTCTTCCTCCTCATCTTCCTCATCCTCTTCTACCTTCTTCTCCTATATTTCTCATCCCCTTCTTCCTTTTCATTTACCTCATCCTCTTCTTCCTGTCCCTCTTCCTCCTCCTCTAACACCACTTCAACCTTTTCCTCATCCATCGCTTCATCCTCTTCTACCTAATTATCCTTCTCCTCTACCTTCTCTTCCACTTCCTTTACCTTCTCCACCTCCTCTACATTCTTCTCCGCCTCCTCTACCTTATTCACCACCTCGTCTACCTTCTAAACATGTTCCTGCTCGTATTCCTCATCCTCTTTAACCTTATAATTTTCCTCATCCTTCGTTACCTTCTTCTCCTCTGTCTCCTTCTCCTCCTCTACCTCGTCTTTCCCTTCTGCTCTACCGCGTATTTCCTTTCTCTTCATCTTCCTCTTTCCCTTCTCCTCTACCTCGTATTTCCTTTCTCTTCATCTTCCTCTTTCCCTTCTCCTCAACCTCCTTTTTCCCATCTCCTCTATATCCTTCCCATCTCCTCTACCTACTCTTTCTCCTCCTCTAACTCCCCCTCTACCTTCTTCTCCACCTCCTCTGCCTTTTTCACCACCTCGTCTTCCTTCTCATCGTGTTCCTTCTCATCCTCTTTTACCTTCTCATTTTCCTGCTCCTCTTCTACCTTCTCATTTTCCTCATCCTCTGTTACCTTCTTCTCCTCTGCCTCCTCCTCCTCTACCTTCTCTTCCTCCTCCTCTACCTTCTCTTCCTCCTCCTCTACCTTCTCTTCCTCCTCCTCTACCTTCTCTATCCCTCCTCCTCTACCTCCGCCTCTCCCACTTCTTTCTCTACCTCTTCTTTCTTCTCCTTTACCTTCTTCTCTACCTCCTCTATCTTCTTCACCACTTCCTCTACCTTCTTCACCACTTCCTCTACCTTCTTCACCCTCTTCTACTTCCTTATTCTCTTCTTCCTCTGCCTTCTTCTTAGCTTCCTCATCCTCGTCTACCTTCTCATCATGTTCCTCCTCACGTTCCTTATCCTTTTTTACCTTCTCATTTTCCTCGCCCTCTTCTACTTTCTCTTCCTCCTCCTCTACCCCTTCTGCTCTATCTCCTCTTTCCCTCCTCCTCGTCTTCCTCCTCCTCTACCTCCTCATCTACCTCCTCTGCCTCCACCTCCTCATTCTCCTCCTCTTCTATCTACTCATCCTCGTACTCTGTCTCATCTTCTTCTACCTTCTCCTCTACAGGATGGCGACTCGAGCGGGAAATGGCCGAGAATTGTATTGCCCGTGCAAAAAGCGGGAATTTAATTTAAAACCTTTAATTTATTTATGTACGTAGTAAGATTCAAGTTTTCAATATTTTAATAATCTTTGTCAATTTAGAAAAGTGATTTTTACATTAGTTTTTAATTATAATATCATTCAGTTTGGAGTGCGTAATTCGAAAATCTTTCGCTGCAAAAATTTTCCATTTTAATTTTTAAGCGAACGTTTTAATTTAAAGAATTTAAAAAATTGAAAAAGCAGTTTTAAAGACTTAAAAAATTAAAAATTACAATCGTTTAAAATCGAAGATTTTGAATAAAAGCATTTTTTGTTGATCAATTGTGAATATAAATTAATTAATGATTTTAAAAATTGAATTGTACTTTATCAGAATCGGCTCATAATTGTAGAATTTGCAGATTTTAACGGTAAAAATTAAAAAAATTTAATTGGAAAATATTTCATCTTTAAACTATTCATTTTGAAATTTCTTAATTAAGTAAAAAAAACAATTACTTAATATTCAGAAATATGTGACTGTTAGTTTAAAATCATTAATTATAAATTTAATTTAATTTAGAAGATTTTTAAGAATTGTGAAAAGCTTCAATAGAATAAAAACATTTTCTTAAGATTTTTAGGAAAATTGAAAATGACTTTTCATGTTGAAAAATTGTTTTCGAGAATATTTTAAAAGATTTTAAAACGTTTCCAAAATTGGTAAAAGAAAATCCGAAATATTTTAAAGAAATTATTTTAAATTTCCAAGATTTTTAAAGAATGAAGGAAAAAAATCGATAAATATCTTTTAAAATGAATCGAATTTTTCCAACCATTTTTAGAAAGTCTTGCTAATTTTAAAAGATTTCCTTAAAATCTTCCAGATTCTTTTTGTTTTTTTTTACAATTTTGTGCACCTTTTAAAATCTTTTGAAATCTTCTCTTAAACAATTTTTTTCAACATAAAAAATCGATTCATTTTAAAAGATATCGACAAGTTCTTAAAAGTTTTCAAAAATAATTTTACATTTGAAAAAATGTGAAGCAAGTTCTAGATTTTTCAAGTTTTTGAAATAAAACGTTGAAGCTCAAAATAATATAATTTTGATAATATATCATATTTTAATTTAAAAAAATTTAAACTTGAATTTTAAAAGATTAAAATCCAAAGTGCTTTAATTTGTAGTTTATTTTTTATTGCTAGAAGTTTGTATTCTTAGTAAAAAATTGTTTAGCTTTAGAGTGCAAATTTTACAATTGTGAAAAATATTTGCAAACCGGAAAAAATCTCGAGAAATTTCTGGTTAGTTTTTTTTCTTTGATTAAAATGGAGGAAAGAAAGGAAAGAACAAAGAGAGGGATTAATAGTAAAAGAGACAAATATGGGATATGGTGGAAAGGTGATGGAAGAGGAAGAGAATCGGAAGGAGATAGAGGAAGAAAATCGTAAGAAAAAGCGTAAAGGTTTGTAAGCCCTCTTTTGCACTCTCGCTTTCGATCGCTGGAACTCTCCCTTTCGATCGCTTGTACTCTCCCTTTCGATCGCTTGCACTCTCGCTTTCGATCACAGGCTTTCGACTCGAAATCTTAACGGTTTTATATTGAATTAAATATGATACCTGTCCATTAATTTCACCACTTTGGTTTTTAAAGTCTGTTAAAATATTTTGTTTGTATCCTTTTTTATTTCAGGAATTAATAAAATGAAATTAAAACACAATTTTTGACTTGCCTGTACAACTACTGTACAACTTGCCTCATTTGTCGAGAAGATTGCACTCAAATTGAATAATAAAAAAGAAAGAAAACACCTATTTTATTCGTTCCTTTCAGTGAAATGGATTGGTGTCGGTGCCGGAAGAGAGAGCATAATCACCCTCTGACGACTTTCCGAGGGAGAATCGGCCGAAGAAAAAAGTTTCGGACTGCTACGTTTAAGTTGAAGGAATGCATTCTTCGTGTCGGCAGTTTATATAGGATAAAAAAGAAGAGAGATGACGGTGGAAGAATCGGTTAGACTAGTTATAAAATTTAAAGTTTTAAAACATAAAAACGCATGTGATGAAATCTCTCGACTGGGGTTTGTAGTTCAGGAGTAATTTTCATTTTTATTATTATCACAATGATTACAATTACTGATTCATTATCAACAGTTCTTACTCATCATGATTGAATGAATGAATGAAAGAAAGAAAGAGAGGAAGAATGATAAGAAGGTACTTGCTCGTGACGCATTGACGTGAGAATTGCTGCTCGAGGCTCTTGTACAAAATATTTAATTAACTATTTGCGTTTATTTATAATTCTATCTATCTATTTTATGCTATTTCATCTAGACTTGCGTGATTTTTATTTTAATCTTTGCGGTGTGATTTAAATTGTACGTGGAGGAGGAGGAGAAGGAGGAGGAGGTGGTGGTTTGTTTTTAATATTTCAGGATTCAGGAATCGTTTTCCACTTTTAAAACGCTACTTTCAAGTTAAGGAACTTGTTTTTTTCACACGGCAAACACTCATTCTGTACTTAATTCCGAGTTTGATTGAGATATGATAATGATGATGATGTTGAAATGAGACAATGAAATCGCTTTAAATCTACTCTTCTGGTCTCTTTATTTCTTTATAAATAGTATTCTTATGCTAGGATATAATACATTGGTAATATAGAGTTGCTTAAATATAATACTGGGTGGTTGCAAGACAAATTCCGGGGGCAATTTCCGATTCTTTGAGTGGTTTCGGAACTTTAGAATTTTGGAATTTAGGAATTTGGCACGAGGTTCTGCGACTGCGACTCTCTTCTTTCTCTTGCCCGGCGATTTTGGAACCAGATTTTCACCTGCAACAGATGGTAAGTTGATAAGTCGAAATTTTGTAAGTAAAATTCAATAATAAGAAATTTTAATTTATCAGGGTTGATGGGAGTCGAACTCTAAAATCTTTAGAGATTTTTTTGAAATATTATCAATATAATTAAATTTCTTGAAATGATTGAAATCATCCTAATCCTCTTCTACCTTCTTCTCCTCCGTCTCTACACCCCCTATTTCCCTACTCCTCTACCTCCTCCTCCGCTAACTCCTCTTTCTCATCTTCTACCTCCTCTTTCTCCTCCTCTCTACCTCCTCTTTCCCTCCTCCTCTCCTCCTTTACCTCCTTCTCCACTAACTCCTCTTTCTCCTCCTTAACCTCCTCTTTCTCCTCTTCTACCTCCTCTTTCTCCTCTTCTACCTCCTCTTTCTCCTCCTCATCTACCTCCTCCTTCTCCAATAACTCCTCTTTCTCCTCCTGTACCTCCTCTTTCTCCTCTTCTACCTCCTCTTTCTCCTCCTCTTTACCTCCTCTTTCCCTCCTCCTCCTCCTCCTCCTCTACCTCCTCCTTCTCCACTAACTCTTCATTCTCCTCCTGTACCTCCTCTTTCTCAACCTCCTCTTTCTCCTCTTCTACCTCCTCTTTCTCTTCCTGAAATGTTCCTGAAATCTTGGAAAACTTTGTGAATTCCTTTGAAATCTTGAAAACTATTTCTGCAATATTTAAAAAAAATATTTTGATATGATTAAATGTTTTGAAAACTTTGTCAATTCCTTTGACATCTTTAAGATATTCGTGAAATCTTTTAGAATATTTTTAATCTGTGTGAAATCTATGAAATCCTTTAAAATCTTTAGAAATTAAAAAAAATATATTTTGAAATGATTGAAATCTTTAAAAACTTTGTAAATTTGTTTGAAATCATTGTGAAATATTTGCGAAATATATTCTTGAATCTTTTTCAATATTTTTAAGCTATGTGACATCCTTTAAAATCTTTAGAAATTGTTTAAAAATATTTTTGATATAATTAAAATTTTTTAAATGATTGAAATCTTCGTGAAATCTTTAAAATATTTCTGATATGTTTGTAACAAAAGCTTTCTGAAATATTTGAAATATTTGTGAAATCTTTGATTATTTGTTTGAAATGATTAAAATCTTTTAAATCTGGGTGAAATCTTTGAAAACTTGGCGAATTTCTTTAAAATCTTTGAAATATTTTTGAAATGTTTGTGAAATCTTTTAGGATTTGTTAATCTTTGTAAAATCTATGAAAATCCTTTAAAATGTTTGGAAATTAAAAAAAAAATATTCTGAAATTATAAAAATCTGTGAAATCTTCGTGAAACTTTATGAAATTTTTTTATATTTTCTTGAATCTTTTGCAATATTTTAAATCTTTGTGAAATCCATTGAAATATTTAGAAATGAAAAAAAGATATTTTTGATATAATTAAAATCTTTGGAATCTTCGTGAATTTCTTTGAAATCTTTCAAATCATTCTGAAGAATTTGTGAAATCCTTTAGAGTATTTTTAAAAGCTTTTAAACCTGTATAAAATCGATGAAATCCTTTAAAATCTCTGAAATTTTTTGGAGCCTTGAAAACTTTGTAAAATTTTCAGAAATTTGTTTGAGATTTTTTTTATATATTTTTGAAATTATTAAAAATCTTGGGAGTCTTTGAAATCTTCGAAATTTTATGTAGTTTTTTGGAATCTGTAAAATCTTTTTTGAAATATTTGAAAATCATTAAAATCTTTGAAAACTGAATTTCTTTCAAATCTTCAAATCATTTGAAATCTTTGTTATTTAAAAAAATTCTTTTTTGAAATATTTTAAAACTTCGCGGAATCTATGAAATCCTGAAAAATTTAAATATTTAAAAAATTTTTGATATATTTGTGAAATCTTTAAAATCTTTGGATATTTATGAGAATTTTTTTGGAAATTTTAAACTAATTCTGAAATATTTTTTATATCTTTGAAATTTTTTGGAATCTTTGAATCCTTTTCCAAAATCTATTGCAATTTTTGGAAATTATTCAAATCTTTTAAACCTTCCTTAAATCTGTCAACACTTTGTGAATTTCATTGAAATTTTTGAAAATATTTTTGAACTATTTTGAAATATTTATCAAATTTGTGAAATCTTTGATATTTTCAGAAATCTTTTGGAATGTTTGAAACTTTTCTGAAATATACAAAATCCTGGAAAAAAATTTTTGAAATTTTTGAAATTTGGATAAACATTTGTGAAATCTTTAATTTTTTTAAGATCCTCGTGCATTTCTTTGAAATCTTTCAAGTCATTCTGAAATTTTTTTAAATATTTTTGGAATCTTTGAAACTTTTGGAAATTCTTTTAAAGTCTTCGTGAAATATTTGAAAACTTTGTGAATTTCTTTTTGAAATATTTGTGAAATCTTTTTGAATCTTCGAAATCTCTGTGAATTTCTTTGAAATCTTCATAAATATTATTGAAATGTTGAAAATAAATTTGAAATTTTTGTTCAATCTTATGAAATCTTTTAAAATTTTTGAAATATTTTTAATTTTTTATGAAATTTTCGAAAATATTGATATATTTATTTGAAATTTTTATAAGATTTTTGAATTTCTTGGATTTTTGAAATTTTAGCGAATTATTTCAAATCTTCTGAAATCTTTTAAAACATTTGTATATTTTTAATTTATTGGAAATCTATGAAATTTTTGGAATCCTTGAAATCAATGTGAAATCTTTTAAAATATTTGTGAAATCATTGCAATTTTCTAAAAGATTTTGAAATATTTAAAATCTTCGTGAAATTATTAAAAATATTTTTGAATTTATTTTTAATCTATGAAATTTTCAAAGCCCTTGAAAACTTTAAAAATATTCGTGTATTTCTATGAAAATTTGAAAATGTTTATGAATAATTAACCAAAGCTTTGAAATTTTTTGGAAGGTTTTGAAATGTTTTGAAAACTTTATGAAATCTTTAAAGTTTTTGTGAATTTTTTTGAAGTATTTGTAAAATCTTTCAATTTTTTGAGATTTTTGTGAATTTCTTTGAAATCTTTACAATCTTTTGCGAAAACTTAAAACTCCTTTTCGTATTTTTGGAATATTAGTGAAATATTTCAAATCTTCTGAATTCGTTAAAAATATTTGTATATTTAAAATATTTCTTGAAAATCTTTGAAATCTTTATAAAATGATTTAAAATCTTTTTGAATTTATTTTAAATCTATGACATTTTTAGAATCCCTGAAATCTGCGTGAAATCTTTTAAAATATTTATGTGTTTGTGAATTGGTTTAAAATATTTGTAAAATCTTTCAAAAGTTCTGAGAGCTTTGTGAACTTCTTTAAAAATTTGAAATTTCGGGGAATTTCTTTAAAATATTTGAAATTTTTGTGAAAAATCTTTGAAAATTGAATTTCTTTGAAATATTTAGAATGTTTTTGACGACTTTTGAAATCTTTGAAATATTGATTAAATCTTTGACATTTTCTGAAATCTCTTGGAACCTCTGTAAAATATTTGGAAATCATTAAAATCTTGCAAAACTTTGTGAATTTCTTTAAAATCTTTAAAATGATTTTAAAATATTTCTGAGATGTTTGTAAATTTTTTCAATATGTTAAATCTTTTGAGATATTTGAAATATTTATAAAATGTTAAAAATATTTCTTCAAAATCTTTGAAATCCTTGTAAAATAATTGTAAATCTTTTCTAATTTACATAAAGTCTATGAAATATTTTAAATCTTTTTAAATATTTGTGTATTTCCTCGAAATATTAAAAATACTTATGAAATATTCAGGAAATCTTTGAAATATTTTGGAATCTTTGTGAAATCTTTAAAGTTTTTGTGAATTTTTTTGAAATATTTTTCAAATCTTACGAGATCTAGGTAAGTATCTTTGAAATATTTAAAGTCTTATAAAATATTTGAAATATTTTTGTAATCTTTTTGTAAATTTTTATATACTTTTGAAATCCGCTGACAATTTTTTGAAATATTTTAAATATTTGCCTAGTTTTGTGAAATTTTGAAAATACTTATGAAATATTTAGGAAATCTTTGAAATTTTTTGGAATCTGTGAATTTCTTTGCAAAATTTAAAAATCTTTTTTGAATTTTTGAAATATTTGTGAAATTTTTTAAAATCTTCAGAAATCTTTATGAAATTAAAAAAACTTGTGTATTTTATTAAAATTTTGTAAATACTTATGAAATATTTAATTTTACAAAATTTTGTATAATAAAAATTATGTCCAACTTTTCATTTCAGCCGTTTTTAAAATAATTTATTAAAATTTGATTTTTATCAATTATATTATTTAGTTTAAAATGCTTAATTCGAAAATCTTTCACTTAAAAAATTTTCAATTTTAGATTTGTAATTTTTAAGCATATATATTTCAATTTTAAGAATTTTAAAAATCAGTTTGAAGGGCTCAAACAATTAAAAATAAGAAGCTTTAAAAAAGCGAAGATTTTTTATTAAAAAAAAAAAAAAACATTTTTAGTTCATCAACTGTGAATATAAATTCATTCATGATTTTAAAAATTGAATTTTACTTTATAAATAAACACAAACTTTTTTCAATTTTAAAATAACTTCAAAATAATATATTTATAAATATTAAAAAAATTATATAAAAAAATTATAAATTAAATATTCAAAACTATAAAAAAAACTAAACTTTATCATTGCAATTTTAATTGTTCTATTTAAACAAATTTAATTTTTAACTCAAATTGTTGAATTGTTGAGCAAATATTTATAAGTTCAGAACAAATTTAAAATTAATAAATTTAAACCAAGTGATTTATAAAATTATAAAAAATGATTGGGGAAGATTTTAAAGAATTTTTTTTTTCAATTTGGCAGGATTAAAAAAAATGTTTTAAGAAAAATTTGAATAATTTGAAAAGCTGTTTAGAAGTTCTGAAGACATTTTAAAAATAATTAAATTTAAACTAAAATGTCAAATGTTCCAAGCTTTTGAAATAATATTTAGAAGAATTTTAAGGGTTTTTAAACCATTTAAAATAAAAATAACTTAATTTAAGAAGTGTTCAGTTTATAAAAAAAAATAATCGTTCAATTTTTAATGTTTCTAGGATTTATATTTATTTTTTGACAAAGGAATTTGACAAATTTGTAGAAAAAAAAGGTTCTGTCAACTTTGATTTTAACCGTTCTTTAAATAATTAATTAAATTGTGATCTTTTTAAATTATAATATTCAGCTTAGAATGCGTAATTCGAAAATTTTTTATATTAAAATTTTTCCATTTTAGATTTTGAAGCGTTCATTTGAATTAACAGATTTTTAAAATGCATTTTCAAAAGACTTAAACAATTAAAAATTAATAGCGTTTAAAATATCTGAAAAAATAGTTTTTCAATTAATTTCAGAATCAAAATATTGTAACTCATTTCATTCCAAATAAATAACATTTTTTTTATGAAAAATGTTGAAATTTATAAAAAAAAAATCTACTAAAACAGATGAATTTTTAAATTAAATAAATTTTCATAAAAATAGTTGATTTTTCAAGATCAAAATATAAATTTTTAACAAGAAATAAGTTTCTGCATAAAAAATTGAATTTTTAATCCAAAACGATGAATTTTTTCAACCCAAAATATGTATTTTTAACAAAATAGTTCAATTCTCTACTAAATAGTTGAATTTTTATCCAAGAAAGATGAAATTTTTACTAAAACAGATTATTTTTTTTATAAAAAAGGAAAAACTTTTCATTAAAAAGAGCCTAGAAAAATTGAAAAATTGTGGAAGATTTTGAGGATTTTTTTTTTTAATTTGGCAGGATTAAAAAAAATTTTTTAGGAAAAATTCAAATAATTTTAAAAGATGTTTAGAAATTCTGAAAACATTTTTAAAATAATTAAAATTTTTAAACCGTATGTAATTGTTCCAAGCTTTTGAAATAATATTTAGAAGAATTTTAAGGATTTTCAAACTATTTAAAATGAAAATAAAAATAAATTTTAATTTAAGAAGTGTTCAGTTTATAAAAAAATGTAATCGTTCAATTTTTAATGTTTCTAGGATTTATATTTATTTTTTGACAAAGGAATTTTACAAATTTGTAGAAAAAAACGTCCTGTCAACTTTGATTTCAATCGTTCTTTAAATAATTAATTAAATTGTGATATTTTTAAATTCTAAATTATAAATAATTTTAAAGACTTAAACAATTAAAAATTTAAAAAATAATCAAAAGATTGTAACTGATTTCACTCCAAATAAATAACATTTTTTTATGAAAAATGTTGAAATTTATGAAAAAAATTCTACTGAAACAGATGAATTTTTAAATTAAAAAGATAAATTTTCAAAAAAATAGTTGATTTTTTGAGATCAAAATATAAATTTTGTAACAAGAAATAAGTTTCTGCGTAAAAATTGAATTTTCAATCTAAAATGATAAATTTTTTGAACCAAAAATATGTATTTTTAACAAAATTTAAAAAAAAATGTTGAAGAATTCGAATCATTTTAAAAGATGTTTAAAAGTTCTGAAAAAATTGAAAAAATAATTAAAAATTGTAAAAAAATTAAAACATTTAAATCAAGCGTTTGAAATAAAATTTTGAGGCATTTGAAGGATTTTTAAACCATTTAAAATTAAAATGACTTTTAATTTATGAAGCGTTCAGTTGATAAAAAATATAATCGTTCAATTTTTAAGGTTTCTAGGATTTATATTTATTTTTTTTTACAAGAAATTTTACAAATTTTTAGAAAAAGAACGCCCTGCCGACTTTGATTTTAACCGTTCTTTAAATAATTAATTAAATTGTGATCTTTTTAAATTATAATATTTATAATTTAATTAGAAATTAAAAATAATTTTTAAACGTACATTTAAGATAAAAGAATTTTAAAATGCAGTTTTTAAAGACTCAAACAATTAAAAATTTTAAAAATTTCTGAAAAAAATAGTTTTTCGATGATTTTAAGAATCAAAATATTGTAACACATTTCATTCCAAATAAATAACATTTTTTATGAAAAATGTTGAAATTTATAAAAAAAAATCTACTAAAACAGATGAATTTTTAAAATTAAAAGATAAATTTTCATAAAAATAGTTGATTTTTCAAGATCAAAATATAAATTTTGTAACAAAAAATGAGTTTCTGCGTAAAAATTGTTTTTTAAAATCCAAAACGATGAATTTTTTCAATCAAAAATATGTATTTTTAACCAAATTAAAAAAAAATGTTGAGGAAAAATTCGAATCATTTTAAAAGACGTTTAAAATTTCTGAAAAAATGGAAAAAATAATTAAAAATTGTAAAAAATCTCAAATATTTAAAGGTTTCAAGCGTCTGAAATAAAAATTTTGAGGCATTGTAAGGATTTTTGAAGCATTTAAAATAAAAATAATTTAGCTTTTAATTTTAACAGGGAATTTTCAATCTTTTACAAATTTATAGTTGGAGCTGGAATTTTCAAATTTTGACCAATTCTAATTTGAAACTAATATTTATCCAAAAGAATTATAATTTTTCTGGAATTGGAAAAGGGAATTTAATTGCCTTTGAATACAAAATTTTGGAATAAAAAAACTTTTTATTACTCAATTTTTATTACTCAATTTTTATTACTTCAAATGGAAAAATTTGTGGCTTTAGAGTTTGAATACTTAAATTCCATTGGCCGTGAAAAATGTTTGAGAACCGGGAAATGGCCGTTTGCGAAACACGCATTTTAAATGATCCAAACTGAACTTACTCGATTCTGAGGAAGATTTAAATCCCCCGCAAGTTGAATGACATCCCTCCTCGAAAGGTAAGCACTAATTCTGTATTTTTCTTCCAAAACCTCGATTTGTAGTTTCGTGAACGGAATCCGAGGGTGCGACCCGAGTCTCCGCTTCACCTCTTTCCCGGAATGAGGCCTCCGAGGCAATTTCGGCGGACTATACCTAGTACACCGAAGCCACGGAAGTTCTCTCCCCAAACTCTCGCACCTTTCCCCACCTTTTCTCAAATTCCCAACGTCTTCATTCACACTCCCGGGCTCTAATCTCGACATTTCTTTCAAATTATCCTCCCTGAGATTCTCCACCGACTCTTTGCCATCATCAACTGCAGAATGGCTTTTTGGCTTCGGCGCAAGGTCACTGGAGAGTATGCGAGCAATGCTAAAGTCGCTGGAGGCTCTTTGCGAGCCGCGCTGCTTGCTCATCTTGGAGGAACTGAGACAAGTTGAGCGAGGGTAGTTGGATTTCTGATTTTCTCTTCTGGTTACCCTTATTCGTTATTGGTGCCGGTTTCAAAATGAATCCGAATTAGCCGCATAGTCGCACATTTGATGGCTATCGCGAGAGTGAGTTTTACGAGCAGAAGGGCGGCCCGGGCCCTACCTGTCTGTCCCTTTGTGCTTGCTCTTATACCAGTGTATTATCTGCGGCCGGATCTTTTGCTACCTAATAACAACAAGGTAATTGATACTGGGGGCCAGGGGTAGGTAGATAGGTCGGTCGGTGGGTATTGCTGCGTGCTCCTCTTTATTTGGGGCAGATGCACCGGTGCGCTCGAGCAATGAATAATCGAGAAGCCACGGGGGGCCGCCCGGCTAATCCGGTAATACTTAGGAGCCCCCTGTCCCATGATGTAAATATTGGACAACAGTTACTTCTGCCATATTATATACAATGTACATGGGATCAAATGGAATGGGATGAGTACCTTGCCAGCCAACTCAATCTGCTTATCGAGCATCAACAGTATCATCTTTTGCGGTCTGTCTTCTTGTACGCTTTAGATTATCTAGTTTACTCTCATCATTTTCAAACATTTTTATTTTATTTGAATAAATATAAATTCAATATTAAAATTATCAACTCCTCTTAGAAATTCATCAGAATTAAATTATTACGTGTTCAGAATTCAGTGTTGAATGCAGGTTAGGGTGGTCCAAAAAAATTTTTTTCGAATTTTTATGGGGACACCCCCGAAATTTGTTCGAATCTACACAAAAATAA
>JAWWLR010000128.1:31853698-31865306 GCA_035041075.1 Acraspis erinacei | reverse complement strand
GGAATTTACTTCTGATTAGAAGAGGAAAGGAAGAATTTTTTTCAGATTGCAAGGGGAACATTTGGTAATGGTTGTCCAAATTTGGTCCTTGTATTCTTGATTTTATTTTCAGGAATTCTTCACATTATTGTTCAAGAATTCTTATTCAGGGCGGCGAATTGACTTGGAAGCCGAGAAATGACCGTGAATTTTATTGACCAGGAAATGACCGGGAATTTCATTGACCGGGAAATGACCGGGAATTTCATTGACCGTGAAATGACCGGGAATTTTATTGACCGGGAAATGACCGGAGTTTTATTGACCGGGAATTTTATGGACCGGGAAATACTGGGAATTTACTTCTGATTAGAAGAGGAAAGGAAGAATTTTTTTCAGATTGCAATGGGAACATTTCGTAATGGTTGTCCAAATTTGGTCCTTGTATTCTTGATTTTATTTTCAGGAATTCTTCACATTATTGTTGTTGATTGGTCATTTTTATTGAAAATTCAACTCTTCAAAAATGAAACTACTTTGTTCGAAATCAATTAAGTAAATCTAGAGATATCACAAAAAGACAACTTTCTACACGGAGAGAAATTTTAAGAGATTAATTGACGGAACTGCTCCTTAATTTTATTCTAACTTTGGCGCAAGAGGTAAGATCTCGGAACCCTTACTTTTAAAGCGACCTGTCAAAAAATTTCAAAACCAATTTTTTCACTTATGGTTTTTTATACCCTATAAAACAGATTAATGTGGTGTTTTTTAAAAAGAATATAATATTGTTGAATTTTCGACAAAATAATTAAAGCTTCAACGAAATAATAAAATTTGAAAAAAAGGTGAATTCTCAATCAAAAATATAATAGTAGACTATAGAGTATTGATGTTATTTTATCGACCCAGGGTAAATAATTAATTAATTTTTTATGTTCGATTTTGCCCATTACTGGTCAAATAATTTTCTGGAGAAAAGAGAAAAAATCTGACACGGCCCGGATTTGAACCAGGAACGCCACTATTCCCGAGTTGAGCATTAATCGAAAGAAGAAACGAGAAACTTTCGGCTGTGGCCTCGATTGCGTAATTGGTCTTCCGGGTTCAAATCCCGGCTGTAGCAGATTTTTTCTTCAGAAAATTATTTGTCCAGTAATCGGAAAATCTAACATCAAAAAATAAATAATAGTAGACTACTCCACCAAAAAGAATTAACTTACGAAAAAATAGTTGGATTTTCTTCAAATCAATATTATTATTATTATAATATCAATATTAATAAATATTGATTTTAGACCAGTAGAAAAAAACAATTAATATCAAATTATTTATTTAGTTCAAAGTTTTATTATTTTGTTGCCTTTTTGAATAAAAAATTTATCGTTTCGATTGAAAAATTATATTTTGTAGTAAAAAAAGTAATCCTTTTTGTTTAAAAATAAAGTTTTTTATTAAAAATTTAACTGTTGTCTAAAAATTTCGTCTTTACAAAATTCATCTTTTTATTTTATTTTCAACTATTTGGTTGTAAATGCAACTGTTTGTTTAAAAAATCATCTTTCTTGGTTGTAAACGATCCATTCTTTTGAAAATTTAACTTTTCAAGTTAATAAATTTAATGTCATCTAAAAAAAATTCTTCTTGTAGATTCAACTATTTGGTTGAAAATAAAATTTTTTTGGTTGACAATTCAAGTGTGTTCTAAAAAAATTCGTCTTTTACTTAAAAATTCCAATCTTTGGTTAAAACTTTTTTTTAATTCAATTATTTGGTTTAATTTTTTGTATTTGAACTATTTTGCCCCAAATTATCTTTTCTGGTGAAAAATTCAACTACTTGGTTGAAAATGAAACTACTTTTCTAAAAATCCATTTTTTTGGTTGCAAGTTTATTTCTTTGGTTAAAAATTGAACAAATTTTTAGGAAAAATTTGTTGGATTTTAAATTGAAATTTAATTTTATTATTTGAAAATTCATGTGTTTTGTTGCTGATAATCCATCTTTTTTATGGAAAACTAATCTACTTTGTAAAGAAAATAATCTATTTCGTGTAAAATTAAACTTTTTGGTCTAATTTTGAACACTTTTTTTTTAATTTTCCAAACCTTTTTTTCTAGTAAAGAATTAAGTAATTTTTACTGAAAATGTTTAGAATTCATTTTTTTGCGAAAATTCAGCATTTCTTGTAAAGTTGAACTACTATGTAAAAAATTAATTTTCTTTTGGTTGAAGATTCATAATTTCAGTTTAAAATTCTACTATTTAGTTATAAATTAAAATTTTTGTGGTAAAATAAAAATTTTTAAATAAATCTTTTGGTTGAAAATTAAACGATTTTGGCCAAATTCGTATTTTTTTAGGTTGAGAATTAATTTTATTCACTGAAAATTTAATTATTGCATTTTTGGTTGAAATTGTTTAGGTTGGGGATTCAGTTCACAGTTTTTTCACAGTTTCAGGTTCACAGTTAAGTTAAAAATTCGTCTCTTTTAGTTAAATGCAATTTTTTAAATTTGTAATCAAAATATTTTTTTGTTGAAATATTAACTATTAAAATAAATTTTTTAAGTTTGAAATTCTATTGGATTCTCTTCAGTTCTTCTAAATATTCTTGAATTTACTCCATTTTTTGTTGGTTTGATTTTTAACCTTACTAAATTGAAAAAATTTTCTTTAAATTATTCTACGCTCTTTTTGGAAATTTAAAAAAAATTTCAAAATAAAAAAAAAAATCACTTATAATTTTTAGACGAATCTTAAGAAAATTCTTTTGTTTTCTATATCTTGTCAGACCTTCTAAACCTTCTAATCTTTAAAACTGATTCCAATTTTTCTTGATTTTTTTTTTTAAATAAAAAAATTGCCTTCAAATCTTTCCGATTCTTCTTTAAATTTTTTTTCAAATATTTTAAAATAATTTTTCAAAATAAAAAATTATTTTAATTTTTTCATTTTCGTGAAACCTTTCAAAATTTTTAAGAAAATCTTTGAAAGTTTTATTAAGTTTTGGATAGTTTCAAAACTTCTGAATATTTCTTAAACTCACTCCAATTTTTTCTAAAATTATAAAATATGGCAAAATTTTGTTTAAAATGTTTAGAAAATTATTAAAAGTATTTTGTATTTTTTCTTATAGAATTCATTACAAAAAATCATTTAAAATTTGCCTATGAATCTTAAAAACATTTTTTTTCATTTTCTTGACACTGCAAAATTCAGTTTACCTAAAAAAATTTTTAATCCTGAAAAATAAAAAAAATGGTCTCCATGTCATCCAGATTCTTTTTCCCCAGATTTTGAAATCTTCCAAATTAAAAAAATTCTCTTAAAATAAAACCTAAACAATTACAAATTTGTCTAGGAATCTTGAAAAAAAAATGTAATTTAAAATCTTTCGGGATTATTAAAAGAATTATTTCCCCTTATTCGACAATCATTTACAATTTAAATTTTCTTTTCAATCAATAATGTTTAGAAAAATTTAGAAATAAATATTATGATAAAGTAAAATTAATTATTTAGGCCTTTTTTGATGTTACGCAATATGTGCACGCCCCCTATCTTTCACAGAATTTGCCACCTATCACTTTTAAATTTGGCAATTAATACACGCTTCTCACGCATGGCAAATCGGAGATTGTCTTCAGTTTGACGCCATGAGTTGTAATAAAATGGTGTGTATGAAGAGGTCAAACGATAACCCTTAAGAGGATACGCGGCCGTTCACCAGTTTCGCACAATTTTAACCCTAGGCAATTTTTTTTACAGTTTGAAGAGAACAATTTTTCAAGACAGAAATACTGTTTTGAGTGTTCGAAAAATGTATTGCCAGTAATCTTATCTCAATATCTTATCTTTTCCCTATTGCCTCAAATTCCCAAATCTTGACCATTTTTCTCACTTATTTTCGGTCCTAGAAAGTCTAATCTTTCTTTGTCAATATCTCTTCGTAGAGAAGCTGGTCATGATAAGTTTGTCGATTATCGTTAATCCCCGAAATTGATAAACACCGAATGTAACACTGACGATAATTCTGGTAGGAGAAGATAATATTAGATAATGGGCAAGCTAAAAAAAAGGAAATGAGTGTAAAAATTGGATTCTGTTTTTCTATAAAGAGATATTTATCATTTGAATTTATCGGTTGCTTCAAGAAGAGAGTAAATAAACTTTTGAGAGATAAAGAGGTGTATCGCGAAAGGTGTCCGTGAGTTACGCCAGACTTTGATTAGCAATTTTTATCTCAAAATTATCATCGATCATACAGTTCATAATTCTTTTTTTGCAAAAATACCTCATTTTTTTCCTTGGGTTAATAAAAAAATAATTGGTTTTCGAATCCTCCGTTGGTATTAAAAAAGGGCGCTAAAACCCTCTTCTCAATTAGATTTATGTAAATCCAGTTATTAGAAGTGTGCATTTTTGAATTCGAAAATTGAAAAAATTATGTGAAATTTTTATAGGTAATTAAACTTTTTTGAGATAAACAACTGTACAAATTTTAATGCAAAATTAATTAACAATTAAAAATTGGACGTCTTCTAATTTGAATAATTTTAATTCCAAAAACTTTAAAATTAAATATGCTATACTATGAATGAAAAATAGTTTTTTGTTGTTAAAATTTAAGTTTATCAACTGAAAAATGATTTATTCCATTTTTGGTTAAAAATGTATCGTTTTTAGTCCAAAATTCAATGATTATTTTTTTATTGAGAATTCATCTTTTGGTTGTTAATTTCGTTTTAATTAGAAATTCAACTTTTTAGTTGAAATTTTAAGTTGTTTTTATAAATTAAAAATCAATTATTTTAACTGGAAGTTTAACTATTCCATTTTGCCTCAAAATTGATTATTTTTACTTAAAAAATTAATTATTTAATTTGTCGTTGTGAATTATTCTTTTTTTTATTTGAGAATTTTTGTTTGTTTGTAAAAAGATAATTCTTTAACTGAAAATTATTCTATTCCATAGCAATCAGAGATTTAACTATTTTATTGAAAATTCACTTTTTTTTGTTGAAAATTAATTTTTGTACCCGAAAAAACTATTCTACTTTTGATTGTTAATTGATCGTTTTAATTGAAAATTCAACTTTTGTTGTTAAAAGTTAAACTCATTTTTGGAAATTATTTTATTGGTTGACTTTTTTGATAATTCGTTTCTTTTTGTTGAAAGATAATTTTTATTTGAAAATTTATCTATTCCATTTTCGATTAAAAATTCAGCTATTTTCTTGAAAATTTGTTTTTTTTGTTGTTGTCAAAAGTTAATTTTTTAAACGAAATTATATCTATAGATAAAAAGCAAACTATTCAATTTTTGCTGAAAATTAACCGGTTTTTTTATTTAAAAAATTTAATATTACATGTCTTGTTGGGAATTATTTTTTTTAACTCAACTATTTTTTTGAAAAATTGTTTTTTTTTGTTTGTTTTTTTAAAGCTAATATTTTAAACTTAAAATGTATCCATTACATTTTTGGGTAAACATTTATAATTCTTAATTATTTAATAAGAAGATAGTTATAAGAAAATAATAAGATAATTCGCTTTTTTTTAATTAATTTTTTTTAACCGAAAATAACTATTCCACTTACACCGTTTTAATTCAAAATTAACCTTTTTGGTTGAAAGTTTAGCTAATTTTTACAAATTAATTTTATTGGTTCAAAATTACTTTTCTTAATTGAAAATTCAACTATTCTATTTTTGCCTGAAAATTGATTCTTTTTAGTTAAAAATTTAACTATTATATTTTTCCTTAAGAATTAATCTTTTTTTGTTGATAATTCGTTTCTTTTGTTGAAAGGTAATTTTTTTTAAACTGAAAATTTATATATTCCTTTTTTTTAATAAAAACTAAAATACTTGGTTGAAAATTCGTTTTTTGTTGTCAAAAGTTAATTTTTTAAATCGAAAATGTGTCTATAATCTTTTTGATTGAAAATTTATATTTTTTTATTGAAAATTCAATATTTAAAGTTTTCATTGTAAATTCAACTACTTGGTTGAAGTTTAAGCGACTTTGTTAAAAATTAATTTTATTGATTGAAAATAACTTTCTTAGACTGAAAATTTAACTATTCCATTTTTGGCTGATAATTGACCGCTTTTAATTAAAAATTTAAATAGTAAATCTGTTTTTGGGAATTCATTTTTTTAATTCAACTTTTCGTTAAAAATTCCTTTTGTTTTTTGTGCAAAGTTAATTTTTTAACTGAAAATTGAAAAATTAAATTTTTTAACAAAAATGCGGGGAATTATGGGGAATTTTTTGTAAGTAAAGTTTTTTGGTAAAAAAATTTTAAAAATTCAAAACAAAATTCATTAGCAATTAAAAGTTAATTACATTGACCATTTCAAAATTAAACATTTGTAAAATTAAATAAATTAGAATTCGAAGTCTCGAAAGTTAAACCTTAAAAATTCAAAAAATTCAAATTCAGTATAGTAAAAATTTAATAATTCTGAAAAAATGTTATATAATTCAATTTGTGACGTTCTTAATTAGGGTAAATCTTCCTACTTTGGATAATAATTAATTAAGAGAACAAACGAAAGATAATAAATTTTAATTTTAATTCGCGAACTCCTACAGTGTCCGCATTATTTATTAAATTAAATTAATTATTTTAAGTGAATTAGTATTTTTAATTAATTATTATATTATCCAATGTAGGGAGGTTCCCCCTAAACGGGTTTGAAATTAATCTCCTGAAATTTAATCTTTAAAAACTAATAATCTTCATAATCAAAAAATAAAAATGCTTTATTTATGAAGAATTTATATTAAAAAAATAATCATTCAAAATTGGAACTTGTGAAGCATTAAATTTGATGTAGTCTTATTATGAATATTTTAATTTGAAATTAGTTGAAATACTTTAATTTAAAAAAATTCAATCTGAAATTATTCAATTTTGAAAGTTTAATTATTACATTTACAACTAATTTTGGGTCCAAATCATTAAATTTAAAGACCTTTTTAAAATTGTATTCACAAATTTAATTTCTAAATTTAAAAAATTAACTGCTTGTCACTGCGCATCGCGATTAGTCCGGAACCAGAATTCTTAAAAAAGGGCGCGAAGGTTTCAATAAAAAAATCGAATAGTTAAATTTTCAGTTAAAGGATTTAATATTTTCAATCAAAAATAATATTTTAAACAAATTAGATAAGTAATGTTAAAAACAAATAATGTTCTACTAAACTGACGAATCTTCGATTTAAAAAAATTAATTTTCTACTAAGAAAGTCGAATTTTCAACTAAAAATAAGGTAAATTTTATATTTTGAACCAAAGGTGAAATACTAAATTTTCAGTTAAAATTTAATTTTTAAACGATGATGACGTATTCGCAATGAAATAGTTCAATTTTAAAATAAAAAATATAAATTTAAAATAACTGAATAAAAAAAATTCTACTAAAAAGATAATTCTTCAAGAAAAAAATATTAATATTTAACCCAATAGATGATTTATTAACTAAAAAGATTAATTTTCGATTAAAAAAATGAATTTGAACGAAAATTGTGAATTTTTTCAACAAAAAGATGAATTTTTAACCAAATAGTTCAACTTTTAACAAAGAAGGTAAAATTAAGATGAATTTCCAACTCATAAGATTTTTTTTCTATCAAAAAGATCAATTTTCAATTAAATCAATTTGCAGTCACAGAAATAAATTTGGAACGAAATTGATGAATCTTTTACCAAACAAAATGAATTTTTAACAGAAATATTAATTATTTTAATTTATTTTAATTAATTTTTTGCAAAATACTTGCATTTTTAACCAAATAGTTAAATTTTCAGCTAAAAAAGATTACTTTTTAACCATAAATTAAATATGTTAATATTTAGTTACAGACATTATTTTCAAGCAACAAACGAAGAATTTTCAAAAAAATAGTTCAGTTTTTAACAAGAAAATAAATAGCTTTTATCCAAAAAATGAATTTTCCATGAAATAGTTGAATTTTCAACCAAAAAAATACATTTTTAGCAAAAATGATGAATCGTGCATCCAAGAAAATAAATTTTTAACCACGAACAATAATTTTCCACTAAAAAAATTAACTTTGGAAAAAATACATAATTTTTAAACCAAACAGTTGAATTTTCAACTATAAAAGATACATTTTCAACCAAATGCCTAATCATTAAATTTAAATTAAAACAGTTAATTAATCAAAAAAAGAATGAGTTTTCAACAAAGTATTTTAACTGAGAAGATTAATTTTCTATAAAAAAACACTAATTTAAACAAAATACATTGAAAACATAATTTTTAGCCCAAAAAACGAATTTTTAATAAAATGGTTAAGTTTTCAACCAAAAATATTAATTTTCGCAAAAAAAAATCATTTTCATAAAGATAACTGAATTTCCAACTAAAAAAAAAAACTTTTGTATAAAAAATTGAATAGTTTTTTAATAATTATTTCTTTTTTTATTAATTTTATACAGTTTTAATATGTTTATATTTCATGTTATCTTCCTCCTCATTTTATTCTTTAAAATTGTAAATTATTGAAATTTTTTTTGAAAATCGCGCGCATTTCATCACACTGAAGAAATTATAAAGCCGACATAATTTTTATCTAAAAAATGTGCAATCAACTAAATTTAAAAAAAAACTTCATTTAAGAAAAATGTAACTTGCACCACATTTTTTTTCATTTATTTATTTATGTACTCTAAAATACTAAATATAATAAAAACTCCTATAATTAATTTGGCTATACCTTTTTAGCTCATGCGTAGATTTTTTTGAATTTTTTTTTCTTCTTTCGGGCACGGAAGCAAAACTTTTTTTTCTCTCTGCTCAAAGGATGATGAATTTCAATATTTTATTAATATTGATATTAAGGCGTCTTATGCCTCAATATTTTTCTTATTTTTACAGAAAAAAATGTATAACAAATTTATAAAAAAAAAGAAAAATTTAAAAATTTATAAAAAAAATTTATAAATTATTTATAAAAAAATTTATCATATAAATTCTTTGCCCTAAAAATAAGAAAGCCGACAAAAATAGATACCATTTCTCCTTACCGAAATATTTAGTCTTATTGAGTTATTATTATTTTTTTTTAGTAATTACTTAAATCGTTAATTAGTGGCTGGATTAATCGTCTGCCGATTCCTCAGTGATCTTTCGTAACACCCACACACCTCGTGTATGCGTAGATCACGAGGCCAAACGTGATCAGTTCGTAAAATGTAAAAAAGTATCAAAAATAGAAATTTGGAATTTAATTATTTAATTAATAATATTTATTTCAATTCTAATATTTTTAGATTTTAAACTTGGCGCCACTCCTCTATTTACCCCTTTTTAACTAATTCTTCTTTTTTTCCTGTTTTCAAGAAACTTCTCCTTTTTCCGTTTTGGCGCCTAAATTCGAACTGAAATAATAAAACTTAATACGGAAGTCCAAATATTTTTACTTAAAAGATCATTCTTTTTAGTTTAAAAGTCTTCCATTATACTTTTGGTTCAGAATTCTAATTGGTTAAAAATTTAATTGAAACTTTTTGTTAAAATTTTAATTTTTGTTTAAAAATTCTACTATCTGTTTACAAATTTAATTATTTTCTTAAAAATTCATCTACATGGTTCAAAGTTGAAGTAAACTGTAAAGCAATCATTTTATTAGTTGAATAATTTGAAGATTGTTTTTTTTTATAATTTTTTTTTTACTTGAACATTGTTTTCTAAATTAAAATTTACCTATTTCATTTTTGATTGGAAACTGATCTATTTTGTTGAAAATTTCACTATTACATTTCTCGTTAAGAATTTATCTACTTTGTTTGAAAATTGATCCACTGTATTAAAAATTAATTTGATTGGTGTAGGATTGAACTATTTTTTTTAAATTAATTTTTTTTTTGAAAATTCTACTATTTGAACTTTTTTCTTTTTCTGGTTAAAAATTCTTCTTGCTGGTAGAAAATTAATCCTTTTAGATAACAATTTGTTTTATCGGATGAAGATTCATTTGTAGGTGAAAAATTGAACTATTTCGTGAAATATTAGTATTTTTTTGGTTAAAAATTAATTATTTTTACTTAAAATTAATTTTTTTATTTTTTGTTGCAAAATTATCGTTTTTATTTGAAAATTCAACTGTTTGAAAATTCGTCTTTTTTGGTTGAAAATTCTTCTTTTTGGCGGAAAATTATTCTTCTTAGCTAAAAAATTATTTTATTAATTGAAAATTCATTTTTAGGTGAAAAATTGAAGTATTTCGTATTTCTTGGTTAAACATTAATTATTTGAACTTAAAGTTTATTTCTTTATTTTTGCTTGTAAAATGATTTTTTTAGTTTAACATTCAACAATTTGAAAATTCGTCTTTTTTGGTTGAAAATTCTTCGTATTGGTAAAGAATTAATCTTTTCGGCTGAAAATTTATTTTATTAATTGAAGATTCATTTTTAGGTGGAAAATTCAACTATTTCATTGAATGTTCGTCTTTTTGGATCAAAATTAATTATTTTAACTTAAAGTTTAATTTCTTCATTTTTTGTTGCAAATTGATGGTTTTTTGTTGCAGATTTAACGTATTCGTTAGAAAAAATAATTTTTGGTTAAAAATTCTACTATCTTGTTGAAAATTAATTTCTTTTCTGAAAAATTACTTATTCTAATTTTGATTTAAGATAGATCGTTTTTAGTTAAAAATTCGTCCTTCTTGGTAGACAATTTGTTGTTTAAAATTTTTTAAATTATTTTATTAGTTGAAGGTTTATTTTTAGGTGGAAAATGTAACTATTCAATTTTTGATTAAATTTATCTTTTTAAGTGGAAAATTAGTCCTTTTGGGCGGAAAATTAATCTTCTTGGTAGAAAATTCAAATCTTTCTTTGGGAATTCAACTATTTTCTGAAAATTTAATTTTTTTATAAGTTAATTTTATTCTAAAGAATTTATTTTCCTATATTCGTGAAAGTAAAGTCTCTACCTTAAAAAAATACGCTTTAGATAATTTTTATTTTACATAATAATTAAAATTTGAAAAAATTACCAGAATATTTTATAACTTCGAATAATATTGGCATGAAATATAGTATTTATGTCTTCGCTTTTTAATTACAAAAGAGAGATTTTATCGTCTAATTTCCTAATGGATAAGTGCTCAAATAAGTAGATAATCAACTTGCATTAATTCACTGGTTGTCAAGTTTACATCGATCCTAAAATAAGCGACTGTATGTTAAATTGATCTGATATGATAAAGATTTCTAATAGACTGATAAATGCATTGAAATCCATTGAGGACAGGTGTAAATAAAATCAAAAAAATAATAAAAAGGTAAATAAAAATAAATAAATGTATAAAGATTATTTCAAAATAAAAATTTTCTGAAAAAAAAGATCTTCTTACGTCGCTGCACTGGGAATCGAACCACAGAGCTACCGATTGCCGGTTGGGCTGCTTTTACAATCAAGCTATTAGAAATATCGAGAGAAAAATCCTTTTTCAGAAATATACCCTATCTTAAGTCAGGTGTACAATCGGGATTCGATGACTTTTATCCGAGGATTTTTTTCGATCTATCTAATATCTTAATTGGTAAAGCACCCTACCGAAAATCGGAGGTTCTGCGGT
>JAWWLR010000128.1:31822414-31847842 GCA_035041075.1 Acraspis erinacei | reverse complement strand
GAAATCTTTTAGAACATTATCATAAAGTTAATTTTTCAAAAAAAAAAATCATAAAAAATTTTTCTGGGAATCTAAAGAAAATTTGTTTATTCTCTGGAAACATTTTGTAATTTTAATTCGGCTTTTTTTTCAATATCTTGAACAATCTACATTAAAAAAAAAATTCGCAAGTTAAAAATAAACATTGATTTATTTGAGTACTTAAAAATATTTATTAATCAAAATAGAAGTTTTTTAATTTTGAAATTCTGATTCAATGTTCTTTTAGAATCCCCTTTTCAAAAACGGAAATCCTCTGAAATTTAACCATTATCTCATTTTTTGTTCGAAATTTAAAAAAATGTACATTATATTTTAAGCATTTCTGAATCTTCTCAAGATTTCAATTATTTTTTCTTATTTCAAAACTACTGAAACTTCTAGAAATAAAAAAATTTAATCTGAAAAAATAGTTTAAAAATATTATTGTCCGCGTGGTAGGAAAATTAAAAAATTAAAAAAAGGTACTAATCAAATTATAAAAATTTACAAAATTTCCCTCTCAAAAAGATTTATTCTGTTACATTACAGTCCACGAAAACTGTAAAATAATTTATATTTTGGTAAATTATTCTTTAAAAAACAGAATTCAATCATTTTAAAGAAAAATTAACATTTACTGATCATTCTTTTCTGTAGATTCAGACGAATTTGAAAAGATAAATTGTCAAATCACAATTGAATAGTTAAATTTTCACTTAAAAAATGGATTTTCAAGCAAAGGTATGAATTTCCAACTAAAATAATGATTCGTGAACTTAAATAGATGAATTTGCAACCAGAAACGTGAATTTTGAAGGAAATTGATGAGTCTTTAACTAGAATCGTTAAATTTTACATAAAAAGAATTATTTTCAGCCGACAAGATTGATTTATAACAAAAGGTCAAAATTTTCAAACACAAAATAATTTTTCAACAACATATTAAATAGTTATATTTTAAGTAGGAAAATTAATTTTCAATAAAAAAAACAGGAAACAAGTTGTCAAGAAAATAGTTTAATTTAATATTGCAACTAAAAAAAAATTAACTACGCTCTTGAAAAAATTCCCTGACTGAAAAAAAAATTCCTTAAATTATTTTTAAAGAAAAAACAGTAAAAATGTAGTATCTGAAATCGATTCATTCCTCAAATAGATAATTATAATTTTCAGCTGCGCATTAGTCACTGCCTAAGAAAATAAATAAATAAATGTTTTTAATGTTTTAAAATGTTTTAAAATGTTTCTAAATGTTTTAAATAAATAAATAAATTTTTAGGAAAATCTTTTAACTGGCTCTAATTATTTATTTTCTTAAATGATGTGTAATCAACAAGCTTGAAATTATCGAACTTAACAATGTGTTTTTATCAAGGATTACAATCGACTGTTTATTTGGCGATTGCATTGTTACCAATTGATCTGGAAAGAGAAAGTGTGACTCATTTTTGAAGGCATTTCGATTTTTTTGTGTCATTAAAAAAATGATTGAATTTCACTGGAATAATTGGATTCCAATATTTTCTATTAATTTCTCTACTTGGGTGGTCAAAAAACCTAATTTTCCAAATTCCATCATTTTTTCCTGAACAATTTTTTATTTCCCTTGTCTTCCCTTTTATAAAAGGAATAAAAAAATTTTAGATAAAAATTTATTTATTTCCATAAAGATAGATTATTTTTCTACCTTGAGAGATGAATTTCTAATACAAAAGAGCCAAAGAAAATTACTTTTTGAACAAAATTATCAAATTTTGCAACTAGGAAGTGGAATATTCAAGCCGAAAAGATGTATTTTCAACTAAGTGTATTTGTAACAAAATAATTAAATATTTATTCGGAGAAAACGAATTTTCTTCAAAATACAAAAAAAAGAATTCTAAAAAACGTCTAATCTTCAAACAATAAAATAAATTTTTAAGAATGTATCAACTTTCGTAAAAGTAATTCAATTTTTAAAAATAAAACTGGATTATTTAAATTTTAAGATAAAAAGATTAATTTTCAATAAATAGAAATGAACTTACTTTCAAACAAGTAATTGAATTAAAAAAAAACAAACTGGATTATTTAAAATTTCAGACAAAACAAATTAATTTTTAATCGGCAAAACGAATTTTCAATGAAATAGGTTAATCTTCAACCAAAAAATTAATTTTTTAATAAAGTAGCTCAACTTTAAACCAAATACTTGAATGTTTAACTAAAAATTATTAATTTTCAATTAAAAATACAATCGCTGAATTTTCCACAAAAAAGTGGTAAATTTTCAACCAAAAATGGAAGAGACAAATTTTAAGTTAAACCAATTAAATTTTTTTAAAAACGAAACAAATTTTTCACCAAAAGATGAATTCTGGATTAGTTAAATTTACACATAAAAAATTAATTTTCTATCGAAAAAAATGGATTTTCTTCCAAACAATTGCAATTTCAGCCTAAAAATATGAAGTTTTAACCAAAAATTTCATTTTCAACCACCAAAGATTACTTTGAAACAAAAAATTGAATTTTCAATCAAATAATTGAATTCTCAATATAATAATTATTTTTTTAACAAAAAATTTGCATTTACAATCAATTAGTTTAGTTGAAAATTCAAGAGATGAATTTTTAACAAAATAGTTCCATTTTTAAACAAATAGTTGAATTTTCAATCTACTAAGATGAATTTTTAATAAAAAATTATTCAAATTCAAGCAAGAATTTTCAAAGAAGAAAGTCAAATTTTGTGCAACAAAGTTGAATTTTCAACTTAAGCACTTCAATTTTCACCCAAAAATATAAATTTTCAACGAAAAAAGTAACAGTTTATAGTTAACCCCCCCCCCTAACAAAAAAATTTCAATAAAAAAAATTTAATTTTTCACTAATGACACTAATTTTCTGCCCAAACATATGAATTTTTAACAAATTATATACATTTCCAAAAAACAGTTAAATTTTCCACTAAAAAAGATAAACTTTCAATCGAAAATGAATAAACTAAATTTTCAGTTACAAAAATGAAATTATTAAAAAACAAAGCATTGTTAAGGAAATAAAAAATAAAGCTTATTTCCAGTTCAATAAATTTATTTAAATTTGTTAAAAAAAATTATTTTGCAACCAATTTAACAGAATGTTTCAACTTTTACCCCAATTGTCGAATTTTGAATTAAAATAGATTATTTAAAAAAAATAGTTCAACTTTCAAACGCTGCGATTAATTTTGAACTAAAATTATGAATCTTTAACCAAAATCGCAAATAAAAAATTTAATAGTTACATTTTTAACAACAACGAAAAATATTTCTACAAATAAAGATTAATTTTTTACCCAAAAAGATTTTCAACAAAGTATATGAATTTTAAAACATCTAAAAAAGATAAATTTTTAACCGAAAATATAAATATTAAATTTTCAACAAAATAAAAAAAATAATAATTAAAAAAAAATGTGCTTAACAAAAATAGTCAAATTATCAACCAAATAGATGAATTTCTAACTAAAAGGACGAATTTTCAACCAAATAGATGAATTTTTAAGTAAAGGACGAATTTTCTGACAAAAAATACGATTCTTAACAATTAAAAACATTTCAGTCAAAAAATAAAAAAACTTTGTTTGCATAAAAAATTAATGTTTAGCAATAAAAAATGTAAGTTTCAACCAGTGAGATGAACTTTTAATTAAATTTCTGAATCTTCAACAACAAAAATTTGTTTTTAACAAAGTGGTTCAATCTTCACCCAAATTGTTCAATTAAAAAAATTAAAGGATAATGTTACGGTAGATATTTTTAACAAAAGAGATTTTAATTTCCAATAAAAAACAGTTTAATTCAACCAAGAAAGATGAGTTTACAAAAATAATAGTTGATCTGCCATCCAAAAAATATTAAAAATTAAAAACAGTTGAATACGTCAAAAAAATCTAATTTTCAATAAATTAGTTGAATCCTCAAACTAAACGGATTAATTTTCTAATAAAAAGTTGCATTTTTAATTCAAAAGAACAACATTTCTGACAACAGAGATGAGTTTTCAACCAATAAAATTAATTTATACTAAAATATTTTAACTGTTAAGCAATTAGTTGAATTCTCAGAATTCTCGTTAAAAAATGTAATAGTTGCATTTTTGACAATAAAAACTAATATTTCTAACAAAAGTCATGAATTTTGAAACCAAAAAAAAAACAAAATTTGGAATAAAAAATTAATTTTCTAACCAAAAAGATCAATTTTTAACAAAATACATAATTTCCAAACAAATACTTAAATTTTCAATAAAAATGATAAAATTTCAAGCAAAAATATAAAAGTTAAAATTTTAATGAAAAAAATTAATTATGTAACTACAAAAAACGATTTTCCTTATCAAAAACAAGCATTGTCAAAAAATGATGATTATTCAGCTAATAAAGAATGAAGTTTATTTTCAGTTGAAAACATTAATTCTAAACCTAAAAAAATTGAATTTTCAACTAACATGAAGAACCTTCGGCGAAAAAAAAAGATAATAATTTTTTACAAAAATATTTCAACTTTTACACAGTTAGTTGAATTTTAAAGTAAAAAATTCTCAATTTTTAAAGAAATAGTTCAACTTTCAACCATTCAGATGAATTGTGAAGTAAAATTATAAATCTTACCAAAAAAATTTGTTAACAAAGAAGTTCAACATTCAACAACGTTGTTTAATTTTTAATCCAAAAAAGTTGATTTTCAAACAAAAAAGACGAATTTCCGAAAAACGTAATAGTTAGATTTTCACTACAAAAAATGATGTTGAACCCAAAAAAAAAACGAATTTTCAATCGAAGAGATGAATCTTCAACTAATAAAATGAATTTTTAAATAAGTTAAACTTTTATCCAAATAAATGAATTTTCAATCAAAAAAGGTAAATTGATAATGAAAAAGATAATATTTAAATATTTAAGGAAGTAATTAAAATTTTAATCAATAGTTGAATTATCGATAGAAAATATAAACTTTTAATAAAATAGTTGAATTTTTAATAAAATAATTAACTTTTTAAGCAAATGCTTTGCCTGACTATTAATATTCCATGGCCAGAATCTTAATCTTATAACTTTCTTAACATCTAATATTTTATTAAGGAAATAACAAATTTTTTAATTAAAATAAAAAATTCAAAATTGTTGATCCTCAATCGTTATTTAAAGTGCCTCTTATAGAAATACCCTAATTCTTAAAAATCCCTGAAGTAGAAATTGCAAACATGAAGATGTGAAAACCCAAATAAAAAAAAAAATATTTAAACTAAAACTGAAATTACAAGATCTGGGTTATCCGCAAGAAATTTAATCTCTGTTCCTCATTGCTGCATTGTCTCTGACTCAAGATGAAACTTAAAGACGCCTGTCGGCACAATTATACAACAGATAATTTCCAGATCAAAAAGAATTCGAAACATTTTACAGAAAATAATGATTTTGAAAATTTGTATCCAAAAATTAAATCTTTACCAAAAAGAAATAAAAATTCATTTCTCTTGAAATCTGAATTAATAGAAATTTTACTAATGAAATTTTAATAGCATTGTGACTGATTTTCTTCATTTTCTTCATTTTCTTCATTTTCTTCTCTCTTTGCAAACTTTGAAATCTTTCAAATTTTTTTAATCCTTGAAATCTTTTTTAATATTTCTAAAATCTTTGAAATCTTTTGCAATTTTCGAAATCTTTGTGAAATCTTTTTAAATATTTTTCAAATCACTGAAATCTTAGAAATCTTTGTGAAATCTTTTTCAAATATTTGTGAATTTCATTGCTATTTTAAAATCTTTCTAAAACATTTAAGAAATGTTCTAAAATATGCTGAAATATTTGCAAAATCCATTTTTTTAAATTTTGAAATATTTTTGCAATTTTTGAAATATTTTTAAATATGTATAAAATAAAAAAAATCTCAAAAATCTTTGTGAAATCTTAAAAATGTTGGTGTAGTTTAAAAAATGTATATAAAATCTTTATTAGTTAACTTACAATTTTTAATTTTATCTGAAATATCGAAATAATACAAATCTTGAAAATTTGGAGTTTTTATTTGAATTCTTTAAAATGTTTTTATTATTTTAAAAATCTTTTTGAAATAAATTCAAAATTTTCAACATCTTAAAAATCTTTGAAATCTCTTAAATTCTTTTGATTCTTTGAAATTTGTATGAAATCTTTGAAAACTTCAAATATGAATCTGAATTGCTTTAAGATTTCAAAATCGATTTGAAACATTTTCGAAATCTTCTGAAATCTGCTGAAATATTTACAAACTCACTAAAATCCTTGTGAAAATTATGAATTAAAAAAAATATTTATGAAATACTTGAGAAATTTTGTAAATCTTATGAAATCTTTTTAAATAATTTGAAATCAATAAAATCTTGTAAATTTATTAAAAAATTTAAAATCCTTATAAAAATATATTTTTAAATATTTGTGAAGTCACTGCAATCTTAGAAATCTGATAGATTTTTTTAAAATCTTCGTGAATTTTTTTAAAGTTTCAAAATATTTCGAAAAATTTTTCGAAATCTTCACAAATCTGCTGAAATATTTGCAAAATCTTTGAAATTAATCTTCAGACATTTTTGTGAAATTATTTAAAATCTTTTAAAATCTTTGAAATCTATTGAAATCTCTGAAATCTTTTGGAATCTTTGAAATCGTTGCGAAATTATTCAAACCTTGAAAATTTTGCGCTTTTCTTAATTCTTTAAAATGTTTCTGATATTTTTTTAATCTTTTTGAAATCAATGAAAATCTTCCAACACCTTTAAAATCTTTGAAATCTATCTAAATCTCTCAAATTTTTTTGAATTTTTCGAAATCTTATCAATTTTTTTGGAAATATTTGTGAATTACTTTACAATTTCAAAATCTTTGTAAAAAATTTTCGAAATCTGCTGAAATCTGCTGAAATATTTACTAAATCACTGAAATCTTTGTGAAAATTTTGAATTTAAATAAATATTTATGAAATACTTGAAAAAATTGTTAATCTTATGAAATATTTTTAAATCATTTCAAATCAATAAAATCTTGTAAATTTATTTAAAAATTTAAAATCATTATAAAATATTTTTGAATATTTTTGAAGTCACTGCAATCTTAGAAATCTGATCCATTTTTTTTAAATCTTCGTGAAATTTTTAAAAATTTCAAGATATTTCTAAAAAAATTTCGAAATCTTCTCAAACCTGCTGAAATATTTGCAAAATCTTTGAAATCAATCTTCTAAAATCTTTGTGAAATTATTTTAGATCTTTTAAAGTCTTTGAAATCGTTGTGAAATCTTTTGGAATCTTGAAATCTTTGTGAAATCTTTCGAAATCCTTGTGAATTTCTTTAAAAATTTAAAAGTCTTTCTGGAATATTTGCAAAATCATTTGAAATCTTTGTGAATTTTTAAAAATAATTCCAAAATACTTGAGTAATTTTTAAATCTTATGAAATCATTTTAAATCTTTTCAATCACTGAAATCATAGAAATCTAAACAATTTTAGTGAAATCTTTGTGAATTTCTTTAAAATTTCAAAATATTTCTAAAAAATTTTCAAAATCTTCTGATGTCTGCTGAAATATTTGCAAAATCTTTGAAATTAATCTGGGGACATCTTTGTGAAATTATTTTAAATCTTTTAACCTTCAAAAACCTTGAAAATTTTGCATTTTTTTAATTCTTTAAAATGTTTCTGATGTTTTAAAAATCTTTTTGAAATTAATTCAAATCTTTCAACACCTTTAAAATGTCTTAAATCTATTGAAATCTTTCAAATTTTTCAAATTTTTGTGAAATCTTTGACAAATTTTCAAATATTTGTGAACTAATTGAAATTTTCTAAATCTGATCAATTTTCGTGAAATCTTTGCGAATTACTTTAAAATTTCAAAATATTTCTGAAACATTTTCGAAATATTCTGAAATATTTACAAAATCACTGAAATCTTTGTGAAAATTTTGAATTAAAAAAAAAATATTTATGAAATACTTGAGAAATATTTTAAATCTTATGAAATCTTTTTAAATCATTTGAAATCGATGAAACCTAGTAAATTTATTAAAATTTTCAAAATCATTATAAAATATTTTGAAATATTTTTCAAATCACTGAAATATTAGAAATTCGATGAAGTTTTTTTGTGAAATCTTCGTGCATTTTTTAAAAATTTCAAAATAGTTGTACTTAAATTATTAAAAATCTTTGAAATCTCTTAAATCTTTTGGAATATTTGAAATCTTTCGAAATCCTTGTAAATTTCTTTGAAAATTAATTTTTTTTGGAATATTTGCAAAATCATTTGTAATCTTTGTGAATTTAAAAAAATTTTTAAATCATTATAACATATTTTTAAATATTTGTCAAATCACTGAAATCTTAGAAATATGACCAATTTTAGTGAAGCCTTCGTGAATTTCTTTAAAATTTCAAAATATTTCTAAACAAATTTTTTATTTTCTGAAATCTGCTGAAATATTTTCAAAATCTTTTAAATAATTAATCTTCGGAAATCTTTGTGAAAATTTTGAATTAAAAAAAAATATTTTTAATATTTAAATATTTTAATATTATTATAATATATAATATTTTAATATTTAAAAATTTTTTTAATCTTTTTGAATCATTTGAAATCAATCAAATATAGTAAATTTATTTGAAAAATTTAAATCATTGTAAAATATTTTTAAATATTTGTCAAATCACTGAAACCTTAGAAATCTGATCAATTTTAGTGAAATCTTTGTGAATTTCTTTAAAATTTAAAAATATTTCTAAAACAGTCTTTGCGAAATTTGAAAATTTTTTATAAATCTTTCTGAAATATACGCACAATCTTTAAAACTTTTTGAAATTTTGTGAAATATTTTAATGTTTTAAAATCTTTAGGTTATTTGGGAAATCTAAAAAATATTTGTTAAATCTTCTCAAATCTTTTAAAATATTAGTGAAATTTAAAAAATCTTCTCAAATATTTTGAAATCTTTAAACAAATTTTAAAATCTTTGAAATTTCACTGAAATCTTTTGCAATATTTAAAAATATTTGTAAAATTGTTTCAAATTTAGTGTAATCTTAGTGAATTTCTTAAAAAATTTTCTGAAATCTTAACGAAGTTTTTGTAATGTTCTGGGATCTTTTAAAATCTTTTAAATGTTCCGAAAAACAGCTTTCTTAAAATTTAAAACATTAAAATTAACATAATTTTATAAAGTCGTTAATATAAAATAAAATTTGATGTTTCTTATTAAAAGTTTAACAATTTGTAAAAAATCAAAACCATGGGTTCCTTATAAAATCATCATAAAACTAAAAAGTTAAAAACTAACAGATAATTTATCAACGATAAAAATTAACTTTTATATATTTGGATCGAATGGTTCAATTGAAAAAAATTCAACCTTTATGTAATTTAATGCTTCAAAAAAAAATAATTCTGGTGATAATTAATTATTTAATCAGATCACAACATAAAAAGCAAAAAAAAAAATTGTTTTCAATGAAAAATTCAAAGAAATTTCACAGAATCCCAAACATTTAGTAAAATTATATAATTGTAATAGAGTTATTATAAATATAAACAAACTTTTAGTATACAAATGATAAAAACGTGTGTCATCTTATTATCTTTGAAAAACAACATTTTTAAGTGGCAAATAATTAAGTAACTTGATCATGGATTATCTGCGCAATGCGAAAAAAATTAGTAAACAGAATGAATTGACAACTTAGGAAAATACCACAAACATGATTCACTGTAGTCAGGAATTCCGAATATTTAAATAATCAATTATTGGTTGCGACAAATATATTTTTATTAATTATTGCTGATAGTCCTGTGTATGTTTATTAGAACAAATTTTCGTGCGTCAAAAAAGAAGTCTGGTGCCACCAGACCTATGAAAAACGTACCCTGGTGGCGCCAGGGCTCCCCAGGCCTCGACTATAATACTGGTTCAAGGTCCCTAAAGGAACTCTTTTAGTTGCCTTCCGGTTTCTATTTGAGATCAAGTTCTACAAGATACCGACTTTTATTCAAGCCGCAACTTTAGTGAACTCCCATTTTTTTCTTTTAATCTTTTAAATATCATTCATATCCTGAGTAACTTTTTGAAAATCCTTTGAAATTTTCTGAAAATATTCAAAAACCATTTACAAATGTTGAAACCTTGTTAAATTCCTTGAAGGTAACATAAAAAAGCGACCTGGTGACGCCAGGCCTTGGTAAAATGTACCTTGGTGGCGCCAGGGCCCATCAGGCCTCGACTACACCACTGGTTCAAGGTCTCTAAAATAACCCTTTTAGGTGCCTTCCGGTTTATATTTAAAATCAAGTTCTACAAGATACAAACTTTTATTTAAGCCGCAACTTTAGTAAACTCCTAGTTTTTTCTTTTAATCTTTTAAATGTCATTGATATCCTGAATAACTTTTTTTAAATCCTTTGAAATTTGCTGAAAATATTTTAAAACCCTTTATAAATGTGGAAAGCTTATTAAATTCCTTGAAGATAAGATAAAAAATCGACCTGATGACGCCAGGCCTTGGTAAAATATACCTTGGTGGCGCCAGGGCCCACCAGGCCTCGACTACACCACTGGTTCAAGGTCTCTAAAATACTACACCACTGGTTCAAGGTACCTGAAGGAACTCTTTTAGGTACCTTCCGGTTTCTATTTGAGATCAAGTTCTACAAGATACCAAATTTTATTTAGGCCACAACTTTAGTAAGCACCCCGTTTTATCCTTGAGGAATCCATTGAAATCTTTTCAATATCATTCGTATTCTGGATAAATTTTTAAAATCCTTTAACATTTACTAAAAATCTTTTAAAGCCTTTTACAAATGTTAAAAGCTAGTTAAATTCCTTGGAGGCAAGATAAAAAAGCGGCCTGGCGGCACCAGGCCTTCGAAAGAGTACCGTGGTGGCGCCAGGCCTCGAATATACATCTGGCTTAAGGTTACAAGAGGATCCCTTTTAAGTGTCCTAAGCTTCTATTTACGCTCAAGTTCTAAAATATACCAACTTTTATTGAAGCCGCAACTTCAGTTAACTCTCAGCTTTCTTTTGTAGTCTTTTAAATATAATTGATATTCTGGATGACTTTTTAGAACCCTTTGAAATTTTCTGGAAATCTTGTAATTCTTTAAAAATATTGAAAGCTCATTAAATTTCTTTAAGTCAAAGACAAGAAAGCGAGTGGCGCCGCCAGACCATCGAAACAACTACTGTGGTGGAGCCACTGTCCGCCAGGCTTCAACTACACCACTGGTTCAAGGTCAAAAAAGGAACTCTTTTGAGTGTCTTCTGCTTTCTATATGAGCTAAAATTCTACCAGATACAAACTTTTATTTTGAGCCGTAACTTAAGTGAAGTTCCAGTTTCTTCTGCGTGGAATCCCTTGAAATCTTTTAAATATCTTTGATATCCTTATAACTCTTTAGAATCCTTTGAAATTTTCTGTAAATCTTTTACAATGCTTCACAAATCTTAGAAGCTTGTTAAATTCCTTGAAGTCAAGACCAGAGAACGGTCTGGCGCCGCCAGACCTTCGAAAATAGTACTTTGATGGCGCCAGGGCCCGACAGGCCTCGACCACACCACTGGATCAAGGTCAAAAGAGGGACCCTTTTGGGTATCTTTATGTTTCTATTTGAGTTAAGTTCTAAAAGATACCAACTTTTATTTAAGCCGCAAGATCAGTGAACACCTAGTTTTTTTCTTTGTGGAATTCCTTTGAAATCTTTTAAATACTATTGGTATCCTGGATAAGTATTTAAAATCCTTGGAAATTTTCTAAAAATCTTTTAAACCCCTTCACAAATGTTTGAAAGGTAGTTAAATTCCTTGAAGGAAAGATAAAAAGGCGGCCTGGCGCCACCAGGCCTCAACTAAGCCTCTGGTTCAGGGTCCATAAAGGAAATATTTGGGTATACTCAAGTTTCAATTTGAGCTCAAGTTCTAAAAGATAATCAGTTTTATTTACGTCCAAAATTTAGTGAACTCCCAAGTGTTTCTGTGTGGAATCCCTGGACATTTTTGAAACATTATTAAAATCCTCGATAACTTTTTAAAAAAGGTTGAAAGCTAGTTCAATTTTTGTAAATCAAGACAAAAAAGCGGCCTGGCGCCGCCAGACCTTCGGAAAACGTACCCTGGCGGCACCAGGCCTCGACTACACCTCTGATTCAAGGTCACAAGAGGAACCCTTTTGGTTTGCTTCAGGTTTCAATTTGAGCTCAAGTTATAAAAGATACCAAATTTGATTTAATCCGCATCTTCAGGGAACTCTCGATTCTTTGTGTGTGGGAACGATTGAAATCTTTTATATATCATTGATATCCGGAATAACTTTTTAAAGGCCTTTGAAATTTTCTGGAGTTCTTTTAGCTCTTTGAAAATGTTAAAAGCTTGTTACATTCCTTAAAATCAAGATAAGAAAGTAGCCTGGCGCCACCAGACCTTCGTAAAAGTACCTTGGTGGCGCCAGAGTCTACTAGGACTCAACCAAACCACTGGATCAAGGTCCCTAAAGGAACTGGTTTAGGTACTTTCCGGTTTCTATTTGATCTCAAATTCTACAAGATACCAACCATTGTGCTACGGTGGCGCCACCAGCTTAAAAAATTTTGGCGCTAAATTCAAATTTCATTTTTGTCAGATGTTCAAATAATCGTAACTAACAACTTTTTAAAAACAAATTTAATATCTTTTGCGACTAAAAAAAATCTTTGTCTGAAAAACTGTTTTCTCAACTTGCCAGAAAATCTTATAAAAAATTATAAATTGTCCATTTAAAATACAGCCTTCGAGAAAAAAAGAAAGAGAAGAAACTAAGTGATAGGGATTATCTTACGTCACATACCACGAAGATTAATGGTTACTTTTTGTTTTGCAAAATAATTTTAGAATACGACGGATAACCCTAGAATCAATAATATCTATGTAAATAAGACATGAATAATTGAATCTTCAATCTTGATTATCGAGTCATATTTGCCCGAGTGTAAAATACCAGAAAAAGTTGTTTTTTTAAGTGGTCAAATTATAAATAACAAATTAAAATTAATTACAGGATAAAAAACCATAAATTAATTTGATACGTCTGATTAGAAAAAAGTATTAAACTTTGATAGTAACTAACAAAAATAGCCAACTATAAGCGCGTCTATAACTTGTTTTTTATTTTTATTGCGACACTATCAAATTAAAATATAATTAATAATCCTATACTAAAAGAGCTACATCGTCTTTCATATAATTTTAATTTAATTTTGAATTTGAATTTAAATTTTAATTAAAAATTTGCATTTTTATGAATAATTATAGCTTAAATTTGGATAATTATAAAGATCAAAAGTCAATTTATCAATTCTAAATCAAGAAAATTGAAAAAAATTCGCATGTAAAGAATCAAAATAGCAGAATTTTTCACTGTAAAACATCAAACTTGCATAATTTTTAATTCTAAATTTTGAAAATTAAAACTTTATTTAAAGCCTAAAATATGAATTTTCTAATAAAATTATGAATCTTTAACTAGAATAGTTGAATTTTCAACCATAAATATAAATTTTCAACCAAGAAGCTTAATTTTCTGCTAAAAATACGATTTTTCAACAAAAGTCATGCATTTTTCACGAAATATATAACTTTTCAATTAAAAAAGATAAATTTGTAATCAACATTTGATTAAATTTCAAGGAAGTATTTGCACTTTAAATGAAAAAAGATTATTTCTGAAACAAAAATTCAATAGTTAATATTTCAACTAAAAAATAATTTTATTTTAAATAAAAAAGAATTCATTTCAATAAAAAAAAGACTTTACAATAAAAGCTGAAATTTTCACTAAAACAGATCAATTTTTAATCAAAAAATGAAAAAGTTAGATGTTTAGTTAAATAAAATTAGTATACCACAAACGGGATGAATTTTCGACTTATAATTATGAATTGGAATAGTTACTAGTGGATTATTTAAATTTTAAGTAAAAAAATTTAACAAGATATTTAAATTTTCAATAAAAGAGATGAATTTTCAATTTAAAAAAATTAATTCTGAACAACAAATTTATTAGTTAATGTGTCAACCAAAAAGATTTTTATTTTTTATAAAAAACAGTTGAATTTAACAAAGAAAGACGAATTTTCAACTGAAGAATATAATTTGCCAACCAAAAATGAAACAGATATGTTTTCATTAAAAAGAAAAGAATTTTTAACAAGAAAAAAAAATTTTCAAAAAAAGAATTACATTTCCAACCCAGTTGAGGAGTTTTCAATCAATAGAATTAATTTTCTACAAAAAAAAAAACAATTTTCTACCAAATAAATTTCCAAATGAATAGTTGAATTTTTAGATAACAACATTTATTTTGAAACAAAACAAAAACTAATTTTCAATTTAAAAATATTTAATTTTCAACCAAAGAGGTGAATTTCCCAAAAAAATGGTTCTCCATAAACAATTTATTAGTTGAAATTTGAACCAAAAAATATTTTTATTTTAAATTAAAAAAATGTAATTCAGTCAAAAATACAAATTATCAACAAAAGCAGATTTTGCAACCAAGAATTAAAAAAGTCAACCAATCACCCCTAAAATTAAACAATTTGAATTTTTAAATTAGTTTTTAATTAATTAAAAAATTTGAATTTGTTTATAAAATCTTTTTTTCTTTAAAAATTGGTAGACCTGGCAGTATATTATCGTTGTCATATAAACTTATTTTTAAATATTTTCGAATTCTTCAAAAAATAAAAGATTATCCATTTTAAACCAAATTTAATTTGTTTGAACATTATTTTTTCCACAACATTTATTTAACAAATTTTCTGCTATTAATATGGAAACTTCTGATTGTTGCAGACAATATATTTTTATATTTATGAATTGTTTAAACAAATTAAATTTATTGAAACAAATAAGGGTTTGCTAAATAATGAAAGTAAGCTCTAAATATAAAATTAATTAATATAAAACCTTGATTATTAGTTGAAAATAAATAATAAAAATAATTTATTTTTGAAACAATTGGAAAACTTTGACGAATTTTCGGTATAAAAAATTTAAATATAGTCAACTTATTTAAATCATTGAAAATTAACTAACCAATATTAGGATAATTTTTGGTTAAACAAAAGCATAATAAAATGCTCCAAAGGTTGATTTCAGAAAGAAATTACATTTTTGTTTTTAAAAGTAGTTTTCGTAATTTTCCGTAACATTTTCCCAAACCCTGAAAAATTATTCTCAAAACTATAAAAAGTGATTCTTCCCCATACAATTTACATGGGAAACTTCAAATTAAAACCGAGATCTGTTAAAATCAAAATTAAAAAAAAAGGAAATTTCTTTTTTTTTGGATTTCGAATCAAATAGGGTAAAGATTTTCAATCAAATAAAAAAAATTCCTGACAATTCCAGGTTTCAATATGGACAAATTGAATGAATAAATTTGAATATTATTATTAATAATTAATCATACATAAATGTCTCTGAGCTTACATTCTTTAGGTTTTAATTTTTTCCTCCTCCAGGAAATAAATAAATGATATAAAACATAAAAAAATTATTTTTTAGAACTAAAGACAATTAATTAATAGGACGCATCCCACAAAAAACATGTCTGCCTCTTCACGTTTAAAACATGTTTTCCTTCGCGTCCCGTGCATTTTTTTCATGACTTATCAGACTTCAATGTCAGAATTATTTATCATTTTATTTTAGACGATGATATTCGTGGTTTGGACAACGAAGCGATTATTTCGGTTTTGAATCACCCTGAACTTAGTCGGCATCAATAATCGCCAACTGATAAGAATTGTGTGCAATTATCTGTTGAGGGACATATGTACCGGGCCATTAAGATGATAATTTTTAAAAAATTGATAATTTCGTCTAAAAGTCTTTTCCCTACAAATCAATACCTTTTAATTAAACTAGAACATTTCACGTAATAATTATTAATTTATTTACTTACTTACTTATTTATTTACTATTTATTTACTATTTACTTAGGCTGTTGTCACATTATTTAGAGCGACCAGTTACACCATTTGGAGCGACCAGTCACACCATTTGGAGCGACCAGTCACACCATTTGGAGCGACCAGTCACTCCTATCTATACAGTCATTCTCCACTCCAACTAAATGCGACGCTCTACTCCAAACTAATAAGCTCACTTCTGGCTTGAAGGTGGATTGATAATTCACACAATTGCAGTGAGATCTGACTAAAGAAATTTAGAGAGCAGTACATCTGGAGGAACGGGATTGGATGGGACGAAAGGATTCTCGAACATAATCAGAGAAAATGGATCACCTGGTTCCCTTAAAGAGTCAAGAGTTTTCCTATTTTACTCTATTTTTTGTGAATTTTCCTTGAATTCAAATTCAATAGCCATATTGCATATTTTAAATAATAAAAATCACTACAACTCGTATTGTCAAGAACAATCGCAATTTCTAATGACAGAAATATTTTCGGATATTCTCGGAAATTTTATTATGTATATTTCTGTGGTTAAAAATTCAATTACTTAGTTTCAAGTGAAACTAATTTTTTTTAAATCATTTTTTTGTTTGATGATTCATCATTTTCTGATTGCAAAATTAAACTAATAGCTTAAAAATTCTATTAAAAATTGAAATTTTTGGCTATAAATTCGTATTTTGTAAACCAAATTTCTTTCTTGGTAGATAATTCAGATATTCATAAAGTTTGGTAAAAAATATTCATTTTGGTTAACAATTTTTTCATAGAAAATTATTTTTTCAAATTGATAATTAAAAAATTCATTTTTTGTTTGAAAATTGATCCTTTTTAATCCAGAATTCAATTATCTAGTTGAAAATTTATTTAAAAATTGTTTAGAATTGGTCTTAGAAATTTTAGGAAATAAATAATTATTATATTGGGTAGGTTTTAAAAATTGTTTGTTGAAATGACATTTAGAATAGAACTGAAGAACTGCTTTTTAATTATCACTCCCATTAGTCTATTTTATAGGATCCCATCAAAAACCCATAAATACACCCATAAATGTTTATGATTTTTTTGCGGTTTTTTAAAATTCTAATTGTTTCTAATAAATAAAATAGTATCCTTTCACTGATAATAAGAAATTTAATCTCTATGGTTGAGAATTAATATTCCTTAGTCCAAAATTTTAATATACAGGTAAACATTGATTTAAAATTGGCTTGGAATTGATCTATTCCAAAGGAGGAGTCTTAATTTTAGTTGAAAATTAATCATTTTGATTGAAAATATTGTTGCTTTTTAATAAAAAATTAATTTTTTCAACTGAAAATTAAACAGTTCAGTTTTTGTTTAAAAATTATTATTTTGTAATCCAAAATTTAACTACTTCGTTTCAAATTGATTTGAATATGGTTTTAACATTACTCTATTCCGGAAGAAAGGTTCATGATTTTAAATTTAATCACTTTGTTTGAACATTTGTTTTTTTAAATGGAAAATTTATTTTTTCAACAGACAACTAAAAATTCAGTTCTTGGCTGCAAATCGGTATTTTTTAATTTAAAATCAACTATTCAGTTGAAAATTGATTTTAAAATGGTTTTCAATTAGTCTCTTCAAGGAAAAGATTCACCATTTTAGTTGAAAATTAATCATTTTGGATGAAAAATGTGTTGCTTCTTTATAAAAAATTAATATTTTCTACTGAAAATTAAAAAATTCAGTTTTCGGTTGAAATTAAATATTTTTTATTCCAAAATTCAAGCATTTAGTTGAAAATTGTTCTTAAATTAAAACTTAAATTAAATATAATTAATTTGCAGTTTCTGGTTGAGAATTGATCTTCTTTGCTTCAAAATTCAACTATTAAGCCAAAAATTTATTTGAAAATTGTTTAAAATTTCACTATTCCAGAAAAAGATTCATAATTTATTTGACACTTAATCATTTTAGATGAAAAATTTGTTATTTTCTTTTATGGAATATTAATTTTTTCAGCTGAAAATTCAACAATTCAATTTTTGGATGAAAATTGATGTTTTTAGTCCAAAATTCAATCATATTAAGTTGAGAATTGATTTCAAATTGTTTAAAATTTCTCTATTCCAAAAAAGATTAATAATTTTATTTGTAAATAAGATAACATTTTTCTGATTCAAAATTATTTTTTTCAACTGAAAATTAAAAACTCAGTTCTTGGTTGAAAAATGAAAATTGATATATTTTAGTATAAAATTCAACGATCCAGTTTAAAATTGATTTAAAAATGGTTTGGAATTGGTTTATTCCAGAAGAAGATTCATCATTTTATTTTAAAATTAATAATTTTTATGAAATATTGGTTGTTTTTTATTAAAAATTAATTTTTCCAAATGAAAATTAAACAATACTGTTCTTAGTTGAAAATTTATATTTTTTAGTCCAAAATTCAACTATTCAGGTGAAACTGGATTTGAAATGATTTGAAATTGATGGATCCCAGAAGAAGATTTATCATTTTAGTGAAACATTTTATGAAACATTTATTGAAACATTTATTGAAACATTTATTGAAACATTTTTTTTCAACTGAAAATTAAACAATTTAGTTTTTGTTTAAGAATTTATCCTTATCAGTCCAGATTCAACTATTTAGTTAAAAATTGATTTGAAATTGTTCTTACATTAAAAATTAAATTAAAAATTAAATTAAATATTCGTAATTTAAAAAATTGCTGCATTCCAGATGAAGATTCATAATTTAAGTTAAAAATTGATCTTTTTCGTTGAAAATATGTTATTTTATTGTAAAAAATTATTTTTTTTTCAACTGAAAAATAAACTATTAAGTTTCTGGTTGAAAATTGATATTTTTTAGTAAAAAAATCAACTCTTTAAGTTGAAAATTGATTTGAAAATGTATCTATTATGGAAGAAGATACATGATTTTTTTGTGGAAAATTTATCACTTTAATTAAAATGTTGCGCTTTTTGTGAACAATTAAGATTTTTAACCAAAAATTAAACAATTCCTTTGGGGTTGAAAATCGATATTTTTTATTTAAAAATTTATATTTTGTTACGGATTCATGTATTTTGTTTAAAAAACGTCCTTTCTGGTATAAAATCATTTTTTGTTGAAAATTCAACTATTTCCTTAAAAAATCATCTATCTTGTTAAAAATGCAATATTTTTACTTTCAAAACGAGGGGTACAAAGTGACTGTAATTGCACTCAATATACTATACAAATTAAATTTCATAAATATTTATTGAAGTTTAAGTATAAGAAGACAAAATAATAATTTGTTTAATCATTATTCAAAATTATTTATTATTATTGAATTTTTAAGTTTCTAAGATTGAAATTTTTGCAATTTTGAATTCATAATATTATATAACAAATAATAATTACTAAATTAAAGTTTCTAAGTTTACAATTGTTGTACTAAAAAGAGGGAAAAACTTATTATTAACAAATTTTATAAAAAACGTTTTGGAGTGAAAAATGTGGAAAACTAAATAATTTGTTTTTTCAGTTAAATAAGACAATATTTTAAATATAACTAAATTTTTACATAATAATGCAAAAATGTATTGTTCAACAATTCTTCTATGATGAGAGACGTGAAACTTAAAAATTAAACAATTTTTCGAAGTAGAATAAGGAAAAGTAAAAAATAAAACCCTTTTGTTATTTAAAAGAATTTTTTGAAGTTACGCTCTTTCAAGCTCACTTCTTCAGTTTTTATACAAACATCCAAAATCGATGACGGAAAACTTTGCAGAAATAAATTAATTTGGAATTTAAAAAATAACAAAATCAATTTTTTTCATCTTATTCTAAAATTTATCTTTAGTGAATCTAGAAACTTAACGATAGGTTATGTAATCATATTTGTGAATAATTTTTTTTCCATTCTGAGGCATTGCCACATAACAATTTCGGTCAATAATATTACATATTGTTATCTGTAATCATTCCTGAAAGTCTATCAAAACGAAATCTGGCAAATAAGGAAATTTTTGGGATCTGGCAATAATCATCTGCATCCTTCTATTTAATTTATTTCAAGAATAAATCAAATTTGTTATTGTATAGCAGCCACTAAAGTCGATATATATAGCAGGCATTTATGGGGTTCCTAGTCAGAAAAAATCACTGTAGAATCATTTTATTAATATTGATAATTATGTTTTCCAGATGGGGGGGGGGGGGGGTATTTAATTTTTTTTCAAAATGTTATGAAAAGTTTCCTTATTTCCGATATTTATAAAAACGATTGCAGGTGTTAAAAAAAACTTTATATTTTCAACGTTTCGGCACCAAGAAAAAATTCCTTCTCCAAAATAGAAAGTGTTTTACTTTTTAAATAAAATAAATTAAAAATATATTATAATAAGAAATTAGAAACATAGAAATACAATAATTAGAATTTATAGTTCATTAGTCTTCTTGTTATTAAGCTACAAACACAGGCATAATAAGCGTCTGCGGAGACGAAACGAGAGACCTGCGAAACCCATCCCCACCACTCACTACTACTGGGAATAGTCGAAGCGGACCAATGATAGCGGAGCTCACAGTTATGGCGCCTAAACGTGGAGTGGTTAGTGGAGGGGGAGCTTTTCGTAGACGCATCCCCACTACTCTGATGCTGGCTTACGAACTCTGTTGCGATCGCGCGTCCTGTAAAATAAGCCACTGAACTGGACATTGACATTGACATAAATGCTAATAGATAATAATAAATGGGCGATAATGAACAGGTCGAATTTTCAAATAATCGCAGATGAAAATAGCGCGCCAAAGCTAAAGGATTTACAATTGAGACTTGTTGAATTGTGAAGTGTTCTGTTCCCTAGCTAAAATTCTAATGCTATTAAATATAAAATTAAAAAATTGATCAAAATTCGATGAGTGTTGAGAGCAACCAGTGTTTAAATTTGCAATTTCACAATCTCTCTTATGCTCACCGACTCTATTTTTTAATCTTCTGCCAGTTTGTCTGATGTAAAATTAATTGCAACGAGTGCATTTTATAAATTTTCAACCTTATCGGAATCTTTTTTGTTTAAAAGAAAATGATCTAAAGTATGGTTATTTTTAAAATAAACTTTGATGTTAAAGTTATTAAAAGAACGTCTTAGTCTTTCAGAAAGACCTTAACCTTTTATAACACTTTCTATTAATGGAAGTGAATAATTATTCTGCAAAAAAGTAACTTTTAAATTATTGAAATTTTCTGTTCTAAATACAACATTACTTAATTTTATACATCCGCATACTAAAACTTTAATTAAACCAATTTTCGGATTGAACAATTGGTGAGAATCAAAATTTAAATACCGCGCAGAACGCGACTGTTTCTTATACCAAATAGTTATCAAATGAACTTCCAAAGTTTTTATAATCATAAAATCTAGAAAATTTAAACAATTATTATTTTCAATGTTTTAAGCGAACTGCATAGAATTATCAATACTGTTGAAAATGTTTAATTTGTCAAAAATTGTGTTGGTTGGTATAATTAAGAAAAAATCTTCAACATCGTTTATATAGAATTGGTGTAAAATTTAATTTTTCCAATGCTCTCTTTTCTATATCTTCAATCATTAAATTTGAAACAGTAGGTGACAACGGAGAACCCACCGGGCAACCTGACAGTTATTCGTAAAATTTATTGTTAAATGAAAAAAATTTATTATGATAAACAGTCCTATTAGCTACTAAAATTTCGTTTTTTCTTACTTTAGTTAAGTTACGATGTAAGTTTAATTTTTCTTCTTTGCAATCCAAAGAGTGTGTTTTCGTTAGATTGATATTTTTTAATTTTCTTTAAATTCCCAACTATTTTTTACACATTCATTGGCGTTTCCTGAAATTGGTTTTAAAATGTCCCTTTATCGGCTTTTAGAATCAATAATTCTTTATGTCCTTTTTGATACTTTTTAACTGATTCGAAAATTTGGTCGTTTTTTATATTATTAAATTTATTATTTCAACAATGATTTGATGGAGGCCCAGTTACAGTTTTTCTAATTTTGAGCTTTTTATTATCTTCTTATATATTTTGTATACAATTTGAAATGTTTGCGACGATATTGTTTACGGGGATTTTATTAGCGTTCAAGGAAAACCAGATTTATATCCTAGAGCCAATGTTTCAGCTACACCATCTGGGATTTCAACATTAGATACATTCTTAAGACATTTGTTTAATCTAAAATCCTTATTCTTATCTTGAATATCTAATTCTCTGCTTTTTAACAGAGTGAATTTTCTTCTACATTCTAACCTTTTAGCGTATTTTTAATTACATAATCCTCAGTAATTAATTAATCAGTTTACAAGATAAAAATCAACGAACAAATATTTTCATTGATACATTAAAATTATTTGTACTTTATGTTTTTACAAAAATTAGAATATTTAATAAAATTTTCAGCGAATTTAAGAAAAGTTACAATGTGTGACCGCCCGCGAGAAAAGGGACCTAATGCATCTAAGCTGAATTTTATAGGACGCGCGATCGCAACAGAGTTCTTAAGCCAGCATCAGAGTAGTGGGGATGCGTCTACGAATAGTACCCCCTCCAATAACCACTACACCTTTAGGCGCCATATCTGTGAGCTCCGCTTCCATTGGGCCGCTTAGACTATACCCAGTAGTAGTGAGTGGTGGGGATGATTTTCGGAAGTCTCTCGTTTCGTCTCCGTGGACGCTTATAATGCCTATGTTTATAGCTTCATAATAAGAAAAGTAATGAACTTAAAGAAATTCTGATTATTGGAAATGAAAGAGTAACTTATAAACTATAAATTAGCGCCAAAAAAATCGATTTTTTCCGCATCAGGTCCCTTTTTTCGCGGACGGTCGAATATATTTGTGAATATTGAACTCAGATACTCATTCCACAACATCACAAAAACTTAAAAAAATTACATCATTGAAATAAAGGTTTTTTAGAAATAAAAAAGATTGTATAATACAAATTTATGTGACACAATTGAACAAAATTAAAGTTCAATCTGTATATGATTTAATATTGTAAACAAAATTATTCAGCTGATAATTAATTAATGATTTAATAAAAATTCTATTATATAACCTTAATGTGAATAACCTATTTATGTTACTCAATCCAGAAAAATTAAAATTAAATCTTTAAGTTATTTACTATTGTAGAAAATTAATCGCCAAAAAACTATTCTTATTTTATAACAGAAAAAGCATTAAAGAATTATTTTCAGCGAATCATTCAAATAATTTTTATTCTACATTTTTCAGAAAATTTGAGTTATTTATAACATTTTGAACCATTCCAGGCAAAATTTTACAAAAATGATGTAACTGGAATGCAGATATTTTAAACAATCACAAACTTCTATTATGAAAATTATGAACAATATTAAATTACATAAACTTGAAGTAAATAATAACTTTATCTTACTTAATAAAAAAAAACATTTGAAAAATTATTTAATTCAAATAAATTTCAATATAAATAAACTTTTATTATGCAAATTATATCCAAAATTTAATTATATGAACTTTGAATAAATAATCAATTTATTTGACCTAATTTTAAGAAACTAAATTTTAATTGAACTTAAATTTGAAATTTATTTAAATAATCTTTACTTAATATCTTTTTTAAATTTGAACTTTCATTTCTTAAAATTTGATTTATTGAATAGAATTTTAAACTAATATAATTCCAGAAATTATTTACTTATAATTTTAAATATTGAATTTAGATACTCGTTTCACTTCACAATCATAACAAAAATCATAATATTTAATAGAGGTATTCGAAAGAGAAAACAAACTTTTATTGTAAAAGTAATGCCTAATATTTAATTAAATAATCTAAACGTAAATAATCAATTCATGTTACTTAATTTAAAAAATCTTAAATTGAATCTTCATGAAATTCAATATTAATTCCAAAACTAATTAACTAAAACTTAATTAAATAGTTGACAACATAAAAAGCCTCAAGCAATTATTGCCATTGAAAAAATCAAATTATTTTTAATTTTATATATTTAAAAAATGTTTAATTTTAATTTATGAATATCTTTATTTCGTTTGAAATAATTCCAGAAAATTAAAGTTTTAACAGAATTACTTAATAAATATTCAATCATTAGAAAAAAAACATGAAGCAATTATTCTAATTGAAAATTCAAGAAATTTAAAGCTTTAAAAAAGTATGTTCATTTAAGCATTGAAATAATTTTCACTTTTAATATTTTATAAATTCGAAGGTGTATTTCTTTAACTTTAATTAATTATAAGCTTTTAACTAATTCTAGAAAATATAGATTTTAGCAGAATCTAGAAATAAATAAGTAATGAGTAAGGATCATAAAAATCACTTAATAATTATTTTCATTAAATTGTACGTAAATATAATTTTGAAAACTGAACTCACATACTCATTTTCCAACATCGCAAAAATTAGAAAAAATAATTATAACGGAAATATTTGAAACAAAAAACAAATATTATTATAGTAATAATACCTAATATTTGTTTATATAACCCTAATGCAAAAAATCAATTTATCTGACCTAATTGAAAACAATTTATGTTCAGTTTTCTTAAACAAAAACCAATTAGTCAATAATTAGTTAATCAGTTCAAAATCTAAAAAGTAGTAATAAATTATTTTCATTGAAACATCAAAATAATTTTTACCCTATATTTTGTTGAATATATAAAGTTATAATAATCTAAATAATAATAAAAATTAAATAATCCGTTTAAATAATTCCACAAAAACTTAAAATATCTTGTCATATAAATTTGAAGATGGAATTCAAGTAATTATTTAAAAAGGTCGAAGACGTTTTTAGAATTATCAAATTGGAAGAAGTTAAAATTTCGAGAAAAATCCAAGATGGCTGAAAGTCAAATTTTCAAATAAGTTTTGCTTTTATACAATTAAACGAAATTTTCCTCAGCTTCGCCAAAAAATGAAACTCCTCCTAAAGCATTTTTTGTTGATACTAAAAATTAAAAAGTTTCGAAAAATACTGGAAGATAGTGTACGAAAATTTCGAAAAAATTTCGAATGAAATAAACAAATTCAGAATAAATTACGAGAAAGTTATACTTCAAAAATCTCCCTTTTAATTAAAAACCGAATATTAAATTGAAAAATTAGAAACTTCAGTTTCTTAATTGTTTACTTTTCAAATTTTCCTCTTTAATATTGAAAATTTGAGAATTATAAAGATCGGCACGAAAAATTATTGATAATTGTTTAACGCTTAAGAATTTCAATTTAAAAATGTAAAAGTTGGAGGGATGATAATTAGTAGATTTCTAATTTTACAATCTGAAATTATTTAATTAAGGGCATGTGACACAGTGGAATTCCTACATTACCGACCTCGTTTTTCCATTGCACAAAACTTT
>JAWWLR010000128.1:31788161-31798866 GCA_035041075.1 Acraspis erinacei | reverse complement strand
GTTTTTTGACTCAATTTTATTTTAATTTATGTGGACCGTAAGACATAAGAAAGAATCCAGGATTCAACATTCATTTAATAATTTTATATTGAAATGCCATTAGAATAAATCCAAATATAATGAATATAAATGGTTAAACGTTTTTAAATGTTGCTTGTAATATATGAAATTTTGAGAATACAGTACAAGTCCAATAACTTTCCAACTTCGGGGCTGTAGGGGCGGAAAATTCCATGAATTGCGGACTTATCGGTTGCCCCCTTTAGTAGCACGATATTAGGTGGGCGCATGCGTAGATCATGGGCGCAAATCATGAGCCAAGTAGCACACCTAGTGGGAGAACCACAATTAGTGTGCGTGCCGTACGTGTGAGAACATTTTAAGGGGAGTGCACACTTATCGGACGGCAAGTTATCGGACTTATAGTCTTATACTGTACAACGATATATAGCACTTTTAAAATAATGTATTTTTTTCAATAATCCTATTAGACTTCAATGACTTTTATATTTTTTAAATATTAATTACCTATCAAAGAATTGTTGGTCCTAACTGTTTAAACTGAAATGATCGGAAATGTTTTTATTTAATATTAATGATTGAGTTTCCCATAAGACCAATGCTTTTCTGGAACAGGAATACGTTCAAAAGTCAATTAATTTGTTGAAAAGTCAATTAATTTGTTGAAAATTTAATTACTTTGTTGAAAAGCCATTTTTTTCCTCGATAATTAAACTTTTTTGTTGAAATTTGAATTATTTTGTCAAAAATTCACTTAATTTGTTAAAAAACGATATTTTTGGTATAAAATTCAACTCTTTTGTTGAAAATTTAATTATTATGTAGAAAATTTATTTCTTTGATTGAAAAGTATTCTTTTTTGTTCGAAAATTTCACTTTTTGGTTAAAAGTTTAATTACTTTGTTAAAAATTGATTTATTTTTTGTCAAAAATTCAAGTATTTTGTTGAAAATTCGTGTTTTTTTAATACATTTTTTTTTAAACAAAATGTTGAACTAGTTTGTTGGAATTTCATTTTTTATGGGTTGAAAAATCATCTCTGTTTTTTGAAATTTTATTTCATTGGTTAAAAAAAGCAACTCTTTTTTTGAAAATGTATTTATTTTGTTAAAAATTCGTTTTTTTTCGAATTATTTTTTTACTGTAAATTGAACTCCTATTTTTGATTAAAAACTCGTTTTTTATTAAAAATTTAGCTCTTTGGTTAAAAAGTGATGTTTTTCGTTGAAAAATTGAACTATTTTGTTTAAAATTCTGTTTTTTATTATTATTTTAGTCACCTGAAAATTTAACTTTCATTTTTTGTTAAAAGCATATGTTGTTTAGTTGAAAACTCTTCTTTTGGTTAAAAAATGATCTTTCTATTTCGAAAATTTAGTTATTTGGTTAAAAATTCAACTCTTTGTCGAAAATTTCTTTATTTTGTTGAAAAGCAATATTTTTTTGGTTGAAATTTGAATTTTTTTATTGATATTCTAATTATTTTGGTAAAAATGCATTTAGTTTGTTGAAAAGTGATCCTTTTTGGTGAAAACTTCAACTCTTTTGTTGAAAATTTAATTATTTTGTTGAAAATTCAACTACTTCTGCGAAAATTTCTTTATTTGTATGAAAAGTGATATTCCTTGGTTGAAAGATGAACTTTGTTGTTGAAAACGGATTTTTCGCTAAAAAAATTAATTATTGAGTTGCAGAATATCTTTGTTTCTTAAAAAATTGATCTATTCGGTTAAAAATTCCATAATTTAATTAGTTTGTTGAAAAGTCAATTAATTTGTTGAAAATTTAATTATTTTGTTGAAAAGCCATTTTTTTCCTCGAAAATTGAACTTTTTTGTTGAAATTTGAATTATTTTGTCAAAAACTCACTTAATTTGTTAAAAAGTGATATTTTATGGTATAAAATTCAACTCTTTTGAAAATTTCATTATTTTGTTGAAAATTTATTTCTTTGATAGAAAAGTCTTCTTTTTTGTTCGAAAATTTAACTTTTTATTTAAAAGTTTAATTATTTTGTTAAAAATTTATTGATTTTTTGTCAAAAGTGCAAGTATTTTGTTGAAAATTCGTATTTTTTTAATACATTTTTTTTAACCAAAATGTTGAACTGATTTGTTGGAATTTCATTTTTTTTGGGTTGAAAAATCACCTCTGTTTTTTGAAAATTTATTTTATTGGTTAAAAAAAGCAACTCATTTTTGAAAATGTATTTATTTTGATAAAAATTCGTTTTTTTCGAATTATTTTTTTACTGTAAACTGAACTCCTATATTTTTTTAAAACTCGTTTTTTGATTTAAAACTTAGCCATTTGTTTAAAAAGGGATCTTTTTTGGTCGAAACTTAAATGTTTTTGTTAAAATTTTAATTATTTTGGTAAAAACTCACTTCTTTTTTTAAAAAGTGATGTTTTTCGTTGAAAAATTCAACTATTTTGTTTAAAATTCTTTTTTTATTATTATTTTAGTCAACTGAAAATTTAACTTTCATTTTTTGTTAAAAACATGTTTGGTTACAAACTCAACTCTTTGTCGAAAATTTCTTTATTTTGTTGAAAAGTAATATTTTTTTGGTTGAAATTTGAATTTTTTTATTGATATTCTAATTATTTTGGTAAAAATGCATTTAGTTGGTTAAAAAGTGATATTTTTTGGTTGAAAGTTGAACTTTTTTGTTGAAAAATGATTTTTTGCTAAAAAAATTAATTTTTTCAGTTGAAGAATATCTTTTCTTCTTAAAAAATTGATCTATTTGGTTAAAAATTCCACAATTTAATTAGTTTGTTGAAATTGTAATTATGTTGGTAAAAATTTACTTAATTTGTTTAAAAGTATTTTTTCTGGGTGAAAAATTCAATTTTTTTGTTGAAGATTAGTTGTTTTTAAAATTATTTTATGTATCTGTAAATTTAATATCCTTTTTTAGATGAAAAATCCTTTTCCTTTTTGGAAAATTTATCTATTTTATTAAAAATTCCACTATTTTGGCAAATTTATTCATTTTGTTAAAAAGTCATATTTTGTTGGTAGAAAATGTAACTTTTTTGTTTAAAATTCGTTTTTTCTTTTTCTTTGAGTATTCTTTTTAACTGGAAATCTAACTTCAATTTTTGATTGCAAACTAAATATTTTTTTAGTTACAAACTCGTTTTTTTTTGGTAGAAAGTTATTCGTTTTGATTTTTTGAAAATTGATATTTTTTTATCAAAAGTTTGACTATTTTGTCGAAAATTCAATCAAAGAAGATTTTTCAGTCAAAAAAAAAAAATTATTTTAAACAAATTATAAAACTTTTAAGCCTGAAAAGCGAATTTTCTACATCCGAAAATATAAATTTTTAGCGACAAAATAAATTTTTAACTAATAAATTAGCTAATAAATTTTTAACAGTTAAATTTTCAACCAAACAGATGAGTTATCAACTAAAATGATGAATCTTTAAACAACAAATTGAATTTTGAATCCAAAAAGACGAATTTTCAACAAAATAGTTTTTTTCCAAGCAAAAAAGATTGTTCAGACACGAAAAATAAATAATTTCAACCAAATTGTGGAATTTTCAAGATTAAAAGTCGACATTTTTAGAAAACAGTCAATTTTAAACTAAACGGTTGAACTATAAACCCACAATTACGATTTTTCAATAAAATTATTAAATTTTCAATAAAACAGATGAGTTTTCAACTAAAATTATTAATTTTCCACAAGAAAAATAAATTTTTAATTCAAACAGATGAATATAGTGCAAAATATTTAAGTTTCGCAGAAAAAATGAAGACTTTTTTTAAGTTTTGATTTTCTATTTCAAATATCTTCTATTTTGGAAATTTTACAGTGTCCCATCTTAGAAACCCTATATAAATAAATTTTTGAGATCAAAATAATAAATTTAGTATTAATATTTGTATTTTGTAATTTGTATGAATTTCACAAGTATGTTGACACTTTCGTACAACGCATAAAAAGTTTTATCAGCATCCTGATGACCTCAAGTCGACCTGGGCGATATGAAAAGGATGTCGTTAATTTTCCATCCAACTTTTTTAAATTCATACACAGATTTTTTTCCTTAAATTTCAAGACTTACAATACCGACTACAACACGGAATTTATTTTATTAAAGAGAATTTTAAACATTTTTTTAAACATTTTTTAAATTTGAATTGTTTTAAATTTATTTATTTATTATTATTTATTTTATTATATATTTATTATATATTTTATTATATATTTATTATTGATTAAAAAAAATTTTTTTTAACGTTTCAAGTTGATCAAATGTAAGTATAAGTTAATTAATGATTTTTGAAATTTAAATGTACTTTGATTAATAAAAATTGAACTGTATTTTCAGCATTAAAAATTAAATAATATTTGATTTTAATATTAATAATAATTTACCGATTTTAAAGTTAAAATTAAACTGTTTCATTTTGAAAGCCTTAGTAGTTAAAAAAATTTAGTCCGATTGAAATTGTTATTTTCTATTATAAATTTTTAAATAATTTCAAATAAATAAATATGTACAGAATTAAACGCTTTTATTCAATTAAAAATCCGATTCCAATATTTTGTTAAATTTTGATGGATTAAAAGAAAGGGAAGAAATGATCGTATTTAATTTTTTCTGAACTGGAAGCGGATATTTTTCTTTTTTATATTTTTATTTATTTAAAGCCGGGCCAATCTAGTATTTTAAACATTTTTATAGAATCTTAAACGAGAAAATTTTAGAGTTTAATTTTTGTTCAATTAGCAAAAAAAACCTTCTAAATTTTTAGGATTTTTATCTTTTTGGCAAGGAGAAAATTTCGGAATTCAATTTTTTGTGAATTGGAAGAAGGATCTTTTTTAGTTTTAAATTTTTTATTGACTTTGAAGGGAGATATTTTAATCTTTAATTCTTTCTAAATTGGAAGAAATTTTTTTATTTTAAAGTTTTTCATCGAGTTGGAAGGGATGTATTTTGGATTTTTCAAATTAAAAAAAAACACTTATAAACATAAATTTCCTCCTTACAAACTAGACAAAATTTTAAAAATAAAACAATGTTCCTCTTCTAATTCGAAAAGAAAGAAAAACCAATATTTCGTCCCTTCTAATTCGATAAAAAAATTAAAAATAAACAGTTTTTCCTTCTTCCAACTCATAAAAAAATGGATTCTTGACATTTCCTCCCTTTGAACTCAATTAAAAATTTTAAAATTATTTTGGTATTCATCAAAGTCAAAAAAAAATAAATAAAACTCTAAATTTCCTCACTTCCAATTCAATAAAAATGGTCAAAATAAAAGAGGTGTGGGTTTCAGTTTTTTTCTTAATAAAAAAAGGAAATTTTTTTTCTTTTAAAATTTTTATTGAGTTGAAAGGAAAAAATTTTGGTTTTCAGTTTTTTCTTTTAATTAGAAGAGGGTAATTTTTATTTTTATTCAGTTGCAAGGGAGGGTATTTTTTGTTAATTAGAAGAGAAACCTTTTTTATTTTAAATTATTTATTCCGTCATTCCCAATATCACCATCATCAATATCAATATCAGTAACTCAAAAAAACTGTTAAAAATAAAAAATTTCCCTCTTCCAATTAAAAAAAATGAAAATAGAAAATTCTTTCCTTAAACTTAAAAAAAACATGTTTTAAATATCCTCTTTTAATTCAGAAAAAATCAATATGTTACGAAAATTTCATCCCTTCCAACTTAATAAAAAATTATCGAAAATAAAGAAGACCCTCTTCTAATTCAGAATAAATTGAAAACGAAAATTTCCTCCACTTTAAATTAAAGAAAATATAAAAAATTAACCTTCCTCCAATTAATAAAATAATGATGACCGAAATTTCCTCCTTTCTAAATTGATAAAAATCCTAAAAATCTAAAATGCCCCTCTGCCAATCTGAGAACGATGTATAAAATAATAAAGTTCCTATTCCAATTCGGAAAAAAATTAAACACAAAAATTTCTTCACTTTTTTTCTAATAAATCAAAATGTAAAATTCCTAAATTGAACGAGAGATTTTTTTGTTTTAAAATTTTTCATCGCTTTGGAAGGGAGGTATTTTGGTTTTCTTCAAATTAAAAAAAAAACAATTAAAAACCTAAATTTCCTCGTTTCCAACTCAATAAAAATGGTAAAAATAAAAGAGGTGCGGTTTTCAGTCTTTTTCTGAATAAAAAGAGTCACATTTTTTTTATAATAAAATTTGTATTGAGTTGGAAGGGAGGACATTTTTATTTATTTTTTTTCTGAATTAGAAGAGGAACCTTTATATTTTAAAAATCTTAATCGAATTTAAAGGGAATAAATTTTTGTTTTCGAGTTTTTCTTTCCTTTTGTATTATTAGATTTTATTTCAAAAATTTGTATTGAGTTGGATGGGAAGTATTTTGGTTTTCAATTCTATCAAAGCTGAAAAAGGAAAGTTTTTTTGTTTAGCAATTTTATTGAGTTTATGGGAAGATTTTTTTGTTTTAAATTTGTTCTGTATTGGAAGAGCGTAATTTTATATTTTTAACATTTTTATTGAGTTGGAAGGGATAAAATTTTGGTATTTAAAATTTTATAAATTGGAAAAAGGATAATTTTTAAGATTTTCTTTGAGATGAAAGTGAGGGAATTTTTGTTTTCAATTTATTCTGAATTGGAAAAGGCGCTTCTTTTGTTTTTTATAATTTTTATTGATTTGGAAGGGATGAAAACTTGGTGATTTATTTTTCCTCTGAATTTAAAGAGGACAATTTTCTTTTTATAATTTTTATTGAGTGTAAGGAAAGAATTATTTTTCATTTTTTCCCCTCTAAATTATAAGATAGTAATTTCTTATCTTTAATACTTTTATTGAGTTTGAAAGGACGAAATATTGTTTTTCAATTTTTTTTTTTAATTGAAAAAAAGATATTTTTTATTTTAAAGATTTCTATCGATTTGGAAATGAGGAAATTTTGGTTTTCAATATATTAAAATTAGAAGAACAATAATTTTTTATTTTTAGCATTTTTATTGTTTTTATTTTTTTTCTGAATTAAAAGAACTTTTTTTTTATTTTTAAGATTTTTTTAGAATTGGAAGGGAGGTAATTTTGGTTTTTAAGTTTTTTCTAAACGGGAAGAGGCACACCTCTTTTATTTTGGGCATTTTTATTCAGTTGAAAAGAAGGAAATTTCGGTTTTTTTTTTAATTTGTGAAATAAACGACAACAATTTTTAACTTTTTTATTAAAATGTTTTCTGAATTGGAAAAAGGAAACAAGTTTTGTTTTCGAGTTTTTTATCGAGTTAGAAGGGAGGAAACATCGATTTTTCTTTTTTTTTTTATGAGTCAGAAGAACTTTTTTCTTTTTAAGATTTTTTAGGTAAAACCTCCCTTCCAACTCAATAAAAATGTTAAAAATAATAAATGAATCCTTTTCCAAACCAGAAAAAATTAAAAACCAAAATCTGCCCCCTTCCACCTCAATAAAAATGGTTTTTAACTCCCTCTTCCAATTCAGAAAAAATTTTAATTCTTCTTTTAAACTCAACAAAATTATAAAAAGAAAAAATTTCTCTACCAATTTATAAGGAAAATAAATAACCAAAATTTAATCCCTTCAAACTTAATAAAAATCTTGAAAGTTAATCCCTCTTCCCCTTCAGAGAAAAAGTGAAAATAAAAAAATCTTTGCTTAAACCTAATAAAAATATGAAAAGAAAAAATTTTTTCTTTTAATTCAGAAGCAAAATAAATATTTAGACGAAATTTCATCCCTTCCAACTCAAACGAAAATAGTCAAAAACAATTTAAAAAGGGCCTATTCTAATTCAGAATTAATTGAAAAAAATAACCTCGATTTCAACTTCAAGAAAATCGTAAGTATTGAAAATTAACCTTCCCCCAATTAATAAAATAATAATTACCAAAATTTCCTCCTTTCCAACTTGATAAAAATCTTAAAAATATAAAATGTCCCTTTTCCAATTCAATCAAGATGTAAATAATAAAAAAGTACCTGTTCCAATTTGAAAAAAAATAAATAAAAAAATTTCTTCCCTTTCTATTAAATAGATCCAATTTTAAGATTTTCACTTAGAAATCAAACATTTGTTAAATGGAACAATTAAAATTTTAACGTTCAAAGTTTTAATTTATCACTATTAAAGTTCAACGATTCAAAGCTTTCTGCTTGAAACGATCCAGTTTCAATTAATGTAAAATTCCCGAAAAAGAAAATATCCGAACTAGAAAATGTCCACATTTAACCAATTTAAAAATTGTTGTTTTAATTAATATTATTTATTTATTAAAAATAAAAAATTTGTATCAAAGAAAACATTTTTTAACGTAAAAGTTTAAACAAATTATTGTTTGAATTTAAACTAAGGATAATTGAATAAAATATATTTCTCATTATTGTTATTTTTAATTAATAAAAAATAATTTTAAAAACTTGAAACGTTTAAAAAAATGTTTTTGATAATAATATTTGGTTATTGAATTTTTAATAAATAAGTCATATTTACGCATAAACAATTTTTGTAATTGTTTAAATTCAGTAATTTTCTAGTATGGATATTATATAATTTGGCAATTTTCTACAAAGAATTTTATTATTCGGGAATTTTCCAAAGTGGCAATATTATAAACTGTTAGGAAATTTTATTTTTTGGGATTTTTTAATGGTCCCCAAAAATTTTCAATTTCAAACAAAAGTTTTGTAAATTATTGTTTTATAATTCGAGAATTTTCCGTTTCGAATATTTTCTTTTTTGGGAATTTTATAATATCGGGAATTTTTTTGTTCGGCATTTTTTAAGTGATCCCACTTAAACAATTAAAAATTAAAAGCGTTTGAATTTGAAATTTTTTTGGGACGATTAAAAAATCCCGAAAAATAAAATTTCCTAACGTTTTATAATATTGCCACTTTTGAAAATTCCCGAATAATAAAATTATTTATAGGATATTGCCTAATTATAAAATATCCAAACTAGAAAATTACTGAATTTAAACAATTACAAAAATTTTTTATGCGTAAGTATGACTTATTTATTAAAAATTCAATAACCAAATATTATTTTCAAAAACATTTTTTTAAACGTTTCAGTTTTTAAAATTATTTTTTATCCATTTAAAATAACAGTAATGGGAAATATATATATATATATTTCTGAATAAAAAATGTAATGTGAATAGTATTTTTTTAAATTATAAAAAACTTTCGCAAAAGTCAAATTTTTTAAATTAAAAAAACAAGATATTTTGAGATAAATCAGTTTGTCATTCAGAAATATATTTTATTTAATTATCCTTAGTTAAAATAAAAAAATAATGGAAAAAAACTGTTACGTTAAAAAATGGTTTCTTTGATACAAATTTTTCATTTTCAATAAATAAATAATATTTACTAAAACAAAAATTTTTTAATAGCTTAAATGTGGCAATTTTCTAGTTCGGATATTTTCTTTTTCGGAAATTTTACATTAATTGAAACTGGATCGTTTCAAGCAGAAAACTTTGAATCGTTGAAGTTTTAGAGTGGTAAATTAAAAGTTTGAACGTTAAAATTTTAATTGTTCCATTTAACAAATGTTTGATTTCTAAGTGAAAATCTTAAAATTGGATTTATTTAATAGAAAGGAAAAACATTTTTGCATTTAATTTTTTTTCAAATTGGAACAGGAACTTTTTTATTTTTTACATCTTGATTGAATTGGCAAAGGGATATTTTATATTTTTAAGATTTTTATCAAGTTGGAAAGGAGGAAATTTTGGTCATTATTATTTTATTAATTGGGGGAAGGTTAATTTTCAATATTTACGATTTTCTTGAAATTGAAATGAAGGATCTTTTTTTATTTCCAATTTATTCTGAATTAGAATAGGCCCTTTTTAAATCGTTTTTGAGCATTTTCGTTTTAGTTGGAAGGGATAAAATTTCGTTTACATATTTATTTTGGTTCTGAATTAAAAGAAAAGATTTTTTCTTTTCATATTTTTATTAGGTTTAAGGAAATATTTTTTTATTTTCACTTTTTTTCTGAAGTGGAAGAGGGATGAACTTTCAAGATTTTTATTAAGTTTAAAGGGATTAAATTTTGGTTATTTATTTTCCATATAAATTGGTAGAGAAATTTTTTTTCTTTTTATAATTTTATTGAGTTTAAAAGAAGAATTAAATTTTTTTTCTGAATTGGAAGAGCGAGTTAAAAAAACATTTTTATTGAGTTGGAAGGGGGCAGATTTTGGTTTTTAATTTATTCTGGTTTGGAAAAGGGATCATCTATTATTTTTAGCAGTTTTATTGAGTTGGAAGGGAGGTTTTATCTATAAAAATCTTGAAAAGAAAAAAGTTCTTCTAATTCATAAAAAAAAGAAAAACCAGTATTTCCTCCCTTCTAACTCGATAAAAAACTCAAAATAAACTTCTTTCCTTCTCCCAATTCACACAAAATTTTAAACCGAAGTTATCTCGCTTTCATCTTAATAAAAAAATTAAAAATTATTTTCGTTTTTTCTCAAAATGTTAAAAATATAAAATTACCCTCTTCCGATACAAAAAAAAAAAAATCGAAAAATTTTTCCCATAATCTCAATAAAATTGCGAAAGAAAAAAACTTTTCTTTTTCAGCTTTGGTAGAATTGAAAACCAAAATACTTCCCATCCAACTCAATACAAATTTTTGAAATAAAATCTAATAATACAAAAGGAAA
>JAWWLR010000128.1:31765043-31775856 GCA_035041075.1 Acraspis erinacei | reverse complement strand
AGAATATTGATCAAGATTTTCAAACGTTTTAAATGATTTCCTACAATTAAAAATATATATATATATATATATATATATATATACAGACATATTTAAAAAAATTTAAGTTCGAGTAAGTGTAAAATAAAATGAAGCTTTTTTATCCTTAAAAATGAATTTTAAGAGAATATTTTATAAAAATCTACAATTTCTTTTAAGCACTCTAAAAAAATTAATCTATTTTTCGAAATTGTAGAAAATCATTCCAAATATTTTGAAATCTTTTTCAATTTTCGCCTGAAATTTATTTTTCAACATAAAAAAATGTTAAAAATTTTCCTAGGAATCTTAAGAAATTTTTTTCCTCTTTACGCCTTTCATAATTCCTAAACAGCTTTTTTTAATCTTCAAAAATCTATACTTTAAACACTTTTTTGGAATCTGTAATAGTTTAAAATTATTTTAAAATATTTTGAAAACTTCTAAGCATTTTAAAAAATAATTCAAATTTTCCCTAAAAATTATTAAAAAATCTGCTGAATTAAGAAAAAAAATGTCTTTAACTCTTAAAAAAAATTAATATAAAAAAAATCATTTTTGAATTTTCCAAGGAATGTTAATAAAATGTTTTCATTATCTTTTTAAAATTGTCTTAAACGTCTTCCAGATTTTTTTTTCGAAATATTTAAAAATCTACATTTTGTTTTAAACCTACGACAACTTTTAATTTAAAATAAAATTTCTACAGTAATTTTTGAAAATTTAGGAAAGCATTTTAAAATGTTTCCAAATCTTTTTCAATTCTCTCTTAAAATTTATTTTCAGAATAAAAATCATTTTATATTTTCCCCGAAATGTTAAAACAATTTTTTTATTCTCTTGAAATCTTTTAAAAAGTTTTTAAAGTTTCTAATTTTTTTCGAAATATTTAAAAATCTACATTTTGTTTTACAGTTTTTGAAATCTTTTAATTTGATATGAAATATTTTTGTATGATTTGAATTTTTCATAATTTTTGGTTTTTTGGCCCATTCTCTTGATTCAGCAAATATTTCTTTTCTAAATATTAAGAAAAATTGGAATAATTTTAAAAAATGTTTAGAAATTTATGCAGTATTCGAAAAATTTTAGAAAAAAATTCAAATTATGCAAAAATATTTCACAAAAAATTAAAAGATTTCAATAAACGTAAAACAAAATGCAGATTTTAAAAAAATTCGAATAAAAATTAAGAAATCTTTGAAAATTTGGAAAGATTTCAAGAGAATAAAAAAATTGTTTTGAAATTTCGGGGAAAATATAAAATGATTTTTATTCTGAAAATAAATTTTAGGAGAGAATTGATATACATTTCCCAACATTTAAAATTACCTCCTACAATTTAAAAAATAAAAATTAAGAAAACAAGCCATTTACAAATGATTTTTTTTATAAAAATAATTTTAAGAAAATATTTCCTAAAAAGCAAAAAATTCATTTGGAGTGTGTTTATGCAGGATTGTAAAAGAAAATTTGAAAAAAATCGAATGATAACAAAAACATTTTCTTGGTTTAGAAGTATTTTAAAAGACTTTAAAATAATTTAAAATTTTTAAAGATTGCAAAAATGTTTTATTAATGTAGATTTTTGAAGATTTCGAAAAAACAAAGTTTGCAAGAATTTAAAAAAGATAGTGTTAAGAAAATATTGAAAAAGATTTTGAAACATTTTAAATGATTTCCTAAAATTAAAAAAAATATATATATAAAAGATTTAAAAAATTTAAGTTCGAGTAATTTGAAACAAAATGAAGATTTTTTATTGTTAAAAATTAATTTTAAGAGAATATTTTATAAAAAGATTTCAAATTATTTCCAAAAGTTTCGGAGACTAGTGGCCAAGATTTTAAGTTTGAATCATTCAAAAAGACACTTAGATGGTGTAGAAGTTTTGAAAATATTCAAAAATATTTAAAATTTGAAGATTTAAAATATTTTTAAACAAAATGAAAATTTTTAAAGACTTTCAGAAAAGAAAATTGAATAATTTTGAAAGATACTTCAAAGGTGTAGAATTTTTGAAAAATATTCAAAAATAGTTTAAAATTTCAAAAAATGCAACAGAAAAATGTAGATTCTTAAATATTTAAAAAATTAGAAACTTTTTATAAATTTTGAAAGATTTCAAGAGGATAAAAAATTTTCTTAAGATTTCGGGGAAAATATAAAATAATTTCTTATTCTGAAAATAAATTTTAAAAGAAAATTGGAAAAGATTGAAATGTAAAAAATGAATAATTACGAAACCATGCCTTTTACAAATGATTTTTTTATAAAAATAATTTTAAGAAAATATTTGCTTAAAATATTTAAAATTATTTTGTAATGTTTTCCTAAAATTTCGAAGAGGAGTGTAGAATATTTTAGGCCCATTTTCTTGATTCAGCAAATTTTTTTCTCTAAATATTAAGGAAAATTGTAATAATTTTTAAAAAATGTTTAGTAGGTTTACAATTTTATGCAGCATTCGAAAAATATTAGGAAAAATGCAAATAATACAAAAATATTTCACAAAAAATTAAAAGATTTCAACAAATGTAAAACAAAATAGAAATTTTTTAAATATTTCGAAAAAAAAGTAGAAACTTTAAAAATATTTCAAGAGAACAAATTTTCTTACGATTTCGGGGAAAATATAAAATGATTTTTATTCTGAAAACAAATTTTAAGAGCGAATCGAAAAAGATTTAGAAACATTTAAAATTATCTCCTACAATTTTAAAAATCAATAAATAAGAAACCAAACTATTCATGAACAATTTTTGTTATAAAAATAATCTTAAGAAAATATTTTCTAAAAATATTTCAAAAAATTTCAAATGATTTTCAAAACTTTCGTGGAGTCCATCTTCTTAATTTGGTAAAAAAAATTTCGGAAAAAATTCGAATCATTTAAAAAGATACTTAGAAGGTGTAGAAGTTTTGAAAATACTCAAAAATATTTGAAATTTGAAGATTTAAAAATTATTTAAACAAAATGTAAATTTTTTAAGATTTTCAAAAAATAAATTTTTGAAAGAATTTTGATAGGTGTCAAGAGAATAAAAAAAAGACTACCAGGAAAATTTTTAACTATTTTTTTTTATTTAAAAAAGTAAATTTTAAGAGAAAATTGAGAAAGATTTCGAAAAAATTTAAACTATTTCCTAAAATTTCTAAAAAGAATCTTAAATATTACATTTTTTAAAGTGCGAGTATATTTAATGCAAAATATAGATTTTCAAAGATTTCAGGAAAAAATGGAAAAATGTTTCAAATATCTTTTAAACTGACTCGATTTTTTTTTAATTTTTAAAATATTTATAAATTAAGAAAGTCGTTTTATCCTGTTCAAATCTTCAAAATTCTTAAAACTTTTCTATTTTTTTGTTCGAAATATTTAAGAAGCTACACTTTGTTAAAAAAAATTTTTAGATCTTCAAATTTTAAAAACCTTTTTTAATTTTTCTCACGAAATTTTTAAAAATCTACAGTTTCTTTTAAGCAGGCTCTACAAAACAATTAATATATTTTTCGAAATTGTAGGAAATCATTCAAAATATTTCGAAATCTTTTTCAATTTTCCCTTGAAATTTATTTTTCTAAATAAAAAATTGTTAAAAATTTTCCTAAGAATCTTAAGATATATTTTTCTCATTAAACCTTTCGAAAATCCTAAAAATATTTTTTAAAAATCCCTAATAATTTTGAAAAAATCTGAAAAATGTCTTTAAAACATAAAAAAAATTAATATCATAAAAAATCATTTTTAAATCTTCCAAGGAATGTTAATTTCAATTTTCTTGAACGATTTCTAGATTTTTTGTTCGGAATCTATAAAGATATACATTTTGTTTTAAACCTACGGCAACTTGTAATTAAAAAAAAATTTTCCACATTAATTTTTGAAAATGTAGGAAATAATTTTAAATGTTTCCAAATCTTTTTCAATTCTCTCTTCAAATTTATTTTCAGAATAAAAATCATTTTATATTTTCCCCGAAATCTTAAGAATATTTTTATTAACCTCTTGAAATCTTTTAAAATTCACAAAAAGTTTCTAATTTTTTTCGAAATATTTAGAAATCTCTATTTTGTTTTACATTTTTTGAAATCTTTTAATTTTTTTGTGAAAGATTTGTGTATTATTTGAATTTTTCATAATATTTTTCGAATGCTGCATAAAATTCTAAACCTTCCAAAACATTTTTTAAATTATTCCAATTTTGCTTAACATTTAAAAAAAAATTTTGCTGAATCAAGAAAATGGGCCTAAAATATTTTTCACTCCTCTCAGAAATTTTAGAAAAACATTTCAAAATAATTTAAAATATTTTTATCAAATATTTTCTAAAAATTATTTTTATAAAAAAAATCATTTGTAAATTGGTTTGTTTCGTAATTATTCATTTTTTAAATTACAATCTTTTACAATTTTCATTTAAAATTTAATTTCGGAATAAGAAATCATTTTATATTTTCCCCAAAATCTTAAAACAATTTTTTTATCCTCTATAAATCTTTCAAAATTTATAAAAAGTTTCAAATTTTAAAAAAATTTAAGAATCTACATTTTTCTGGTGCATTTTTTGCAAATTTTAAACTATTTTTGAATATTTTTCCAAAATTCTACACCTTTGAAGTATCTTTCAAAATTATTCAAGTTTTTCCTGAAATTTAACCAAAAAACTCCTGAAAAAGTCAAAAGTGTTCTATACTCCTCTCCGAAATTTTAGGAAATCATTTGAAATGTTTTGAAATATTAAAAAAAATAATTTTGCAATATAAAAAAATCATTTTTAATGTCCCTAGGAACCTTTACCAAAAAAATTTCATTCTCTTTTAACATTTTTCAATTTTTTTCCCGATATTTTTGAAAATCTACATTTTGTAATTAATATACTCGAATTTTAAATTCTTTAAAATATTTTAGATTCTTTTTTAAAATTGTCTCTTAAAATCTATTTTTCAAAATAAAAAATATTAAAAAATGTTATTCTCTTGACACCTATCAAAATTTTCTTTTCTGAAATTCTTGAAAAATTTTCATTTTGCTTAAAAAAATTTGTAATCTTCAAATTTCAAATATTTTTGAATATTTTCAAAACTTCAACGCCTTCTAAGTATCTTTTTAAATAATTCAAACTTAAAATCTTCGACACTAGTCTCTGAAACTTTTGGAAATCTCTTGAAGTCTTTTTATAAAATATTCTCTTAAAATTCATTTTTAACGATAAAAAATCTTCATTTTGTTTCAAACTTACTCGAACTTAAATTTTTTAATCAATATTCTCTTAATATTATTTTTTCACAATAAAAAATAATTTTAAATTTTCCTAGGAATCTCAAGATATTTTTTTATTCTCGTGAAACCTATCAAAATTCTTGAAAAGTTTCTTTTTACAAAATCTTCAAAAATCTAAATTTTTCAAATACTTCTGCAATCTTTAAAAATTCTAAATTATTCTAAAATCTCTTAAAACACTTCTAAACCATGAAAATGTTTTTCTTATCATTCGAATTTTGCCTGATGTTTTTTACAATCCTGCATAAACATACTTCAATTAATTATTTTTTTCAAGTCCCTCTTTAAAAATTTATTTTACAAATAAATAATCAATTTATATTCTCTCAAAATATATTGAATGATTTTCTACAATTTCGAAAAATAGATTTATTGTTTTAGAGTGCTTAAAAGAAATTGCAGATTTTCATAAAATATTCTCTTAAAATTCATTTTTAAGGATAAAAAAGCTTCATTTTATTTTAAACTTACTCGAACTTAACTTTTAAAAAAATTTCTGTATATATATATATATATATTTTTAATTGTAGGAAATCATTTAAAACGTTTCAAAATCTTGATTCTTTTAACATTATTTTTTCAAAATAAAAAATAATTTGAAATTTTCTTGGGAATCTTAAGATATTTTTTTATTTTCTTGAAGCCTATCAAAATTGTTGAAAAGTTTCTTTTTACAAAATCTTCAAAAATCTACAATTTTAAAACATTTTTGCAAACTTTAAAAATTCTAAATTATTCTAAAATCTCTTAAAACACTTCTCAACCATGAAAATGTTTTTGTTGTCATTAGAATTTTTCCTGACTTTTTTTACAATCCTGCATAAACATTTTTGTATTCTCTTCAAACCTTTCAAAATTAAAAAAAAAGGTTCTAATTTTGTTTCGAAATCTTTAAAAATGGAATAATATAATTTTTGGGTTGAAAATAGAACTATTTTAGTAGAAAATTAATTTCTTTGAGTAATGATTTTTTTTTCTTTTTACGAAATATTTTCTTAAAATTATTTTTATTAAAAAAATCATTTGCATATGGATTGGTTTCTTAATTATTGATTTTTAAAATTGTAAGAGATAATTTTAAATGTTTTGAAATCTTTATCAATTCGCTCTTAAAATTTATTAACAAAATAAAAATCATTTGATATTTTCACTGAAATCTTGAAACAATTTTTTTATTCTCTTGAAATCTTTGAAAATTTTCAAACATTTGTTCACTTTTACTCGAAAATTTTAAAAATCTACATTCTGTTTTACATTTATTTAAATCTTTTAATTTTTTGTGAAATATTTTTGCATGATTTGAATTTTTTTTCTAAAATTTTTCGAATACTGCATAAACTTCTAAACATTTTTTTTTAAATTATTCCAATTTTCCTTAAAATTAGAAAACAAAATTGCTGAATCAAGAAAACGGGCCAAAAAACCAAGAATTATGAAAAATTCAAATCATACAAAAATATTTCTCAAAAAATTAAAAGATTTAAAAAAATGTAAAGCAAAATGTAGATTTTTAAATATTTCGAAAAGAAATTAGAAACTTTTTAAAAATTTAAAAAGATTTCAAGAGAATAAAAAAAATTGTTTTAACATTTCGGGGAAAATATAAAATGATTTTTCTTCTGAAAATAAATTTTAAGAGAATTGAAAAAGATTTGGAAACATTTAAATGCTTTCCTACATTTTCAAAAATTAATGTAGAAATTTCACTTTAAATTAAAGACAAGTTTAAGACAATTGAAAGTTTTAAAAAGGCAATGAAAAAATTTTATTAACATTCCTTGTAAAATTGAAAAATGATTTTTTTATATTAATTTTTTTTAAAGTTTTAAAGACATTTTTTTCCTAATTCAGCAGATTTTTTAAAAAGTATTAGGGAAAATTTGAATTATTTTTTAAAATCTTTAGAAGTTTTGAAAATATTTTAAAATAATTTTAAACTATTAAAGATTCCAAAAAATTGTTTAAAGTGTAGATTTTTGAAAATTTAAAAAAAAAATGTTTAGGAATTTTGAAATGTGTAAAAAGAAAAAAAATTCTTAAGATTCCTAGGAAAATTTGTAACAATTTTTTATTTAGAAAAATAAATTTCAAGAGAAAACTTAAAGATTTAAAAATATTTTGAATGATTTTCTACAATTTCGAAAAATAGATTAATTTTTTTTTTTAGAGTCTTCCTAAAAGAAATTGTAGATTTTTATAAAATATTCTCTTAAAATTCATGTTTAGGGATAAAAAAGCTTCATTTTGTTTTAAATTACTCGAACTTAAATTTTTTTTAATCTTTTATATATATATTTTTTTAATTCTAAGAAAACATTTTAAACCTTTCAAAATCTTTTTCACTATTCTCATAAAATTATTTTTTCAAAATAAAAAAATTATTTGAAACCTTCCTGGGAATCTTCAATATTTTCTTAAAATTATTTTATTAAAAAAATCATTTGTAAATGTATTGGTTTCTTAATTATTGATTTTTTAAACTGTAGAAGATAATTTGAAATGTTTGGAAATCTTTATCAACTGTTAATTTTTATTCGAAATTTTTAAAAATTAAAAAGATTTCAAAAAATTGTAAAACAAAATGCAGATTTTTAAATATTTCGAAAAAAAAATTAGAAACATTTCGAGAGTTTTAAAAGATTTCAAGAGAATAAAAAATGTTCTTAAGATTTCAGGGAAAATATAAAATGATTTTTATTCTGAAAATAAATTTTAAGATAGAATTGAAAAGAAAAAAATTGAAAAAATTAACATTCCTTGGACAATTTAAAAATGATATTTTTTTATATGTTTTAAAGACATTTTTCTCTTAATTAAGCAGATTTTATAAAAAATATTAGGGAAGTTTTGAAAAGATTTAAAAGTAATTTTAAACTTTAAAAGGTTGCAAAAAATGTTAAAAATGTAGATTTTTGAATATTAAAAAAAAGTTTTTAGGAATTTTGAAAGGTGTAAAAAGAAAAAAAATTTCTCAACATTCCTAGGAAAGTTGTAACAATTTTTTATTTAGAAAAATAAATTTCAAGAGAAAATTGAAAAAGATTTCAAAATATTTTGAATGATTTTCTACAATTTCGAAAAATATAATTTCTGCTTAAAATAAATTGTAGATTTTTAAAATTTTCGTAAGAAAAATTGAAAAAGGTTTTTGAAATTTAAAGATTTAAAAAAAATTTAGATTCAGAAACATTTCGAACAAAAAATAGAAACGTTTTAAGAATTGTGCAGGTTTTAACAGAATAAATTGACTTTCTTAATTTACAAAGATTTTTAAAAATTAAACAAAAATCGAGTCACTAAAAGATATTTAGAAATTTTAGAAGTTTTGAAGTCATTAACAAAATTTTTAATCTGGAAAAGATTTCCAAAAATTTACCAAATATTTTGAAATTTCTTCCAAACTTCTAAAAGTTTTTCGTATAATTTTGTAAGATCCTGTAAAGTACATAAAGTTGCTTTCAAAATATTAAAGAATCTTTGAAAAATTATGTTTATATCACTTTAAAAACAAACTGATAATGCATATCTACTTGTTCTTAGATCTCCGAAATTTAGCTCGAAAGTGCTAAAAAAATTGTAACGCAAAAATAGTTATTGGGCATTTTTATTTTCTATTAAGAATTAATTTTCTTTCAAATACAAAAAACACTCGTCAGAAGGTCGTTTATTTTAAAACTGTACTTACGTAAGGTAAAATAAGTGTAATATCTCAAGTTTGAGGTTAGGGTGCTCCGAAAATTTAGACCATTTAGAAATTGTTTCCTCGAGACTGAACAGTCGCATATACACGTTTTATTATTTTTCACTTTTGAAAATAACTCCTACACACGATGAATTACCACAACTACCGAATTTTCACTATTTTTGGCACCAAAAACGTATTTTTTTGAAATTTCTTAATGTAAACAACAGCAACATCCACTTGTTGCGTTAACTGGTTAAACTTGTCGATAAAATTCCGTGAAATGTCGGAATTTAAAAATTAATCTTACCGACGCTGTATGATAAAAAAATTAGATCGTATGCAGTTCACTAGATGGCGCTAGCAAAATAAAGTGCCCGCGAAATTCAAATTTAAACTAAGAAAAGTAACGTTTTTTAAAGAATATAGTTTAAAAAATGCGTAAAAAAATACGAAGCATGGACTTGGCCTAATAAAAAGTTGAAATGTATATTAGGAAAGCATAATTGAAATAATAAAATGAAGATTTGTTAGAGAGGTAAGTTTAGAATGACAGTCAAAATTCTACCTTATCTACTATTGGTCAAACATACCTTCCAATCAAATCTTTCGTTTCCTCTTTACTTTAATATTGTTTTAAGACTGCAGTTAGTCTTTTTATTAAGCTACAGTCCATATTTTTATCTAATTTCGCTCAATTTTAATAGTCTTCTTTTAAAAACATTGCTTAATTAAAAAAAATTTCTTTCGCGGGCTTTAAAATCGAACGGAATTCTCTTTCTATCTCCACACGTTAGAAAAAGAGGTTCGGTCTATTTTCGCCGTTCAAAACTGTTTCGGACGACTTGGGACCATAGACAAAATTCCGCGAAAATTCAAATTGGATAAAATAAAAAATGATTTGTTTTCGAAAATTAATAAGAAAATTATTTAGATTATTCATAAAACAAAAGAAAAAATTTATTATTTCGAGTACTGGTAAGTTTTTCTTATTTAGTTCTGAATTTGTAAAGGCAACTGGAAGAATGTTCCAGAGTAAAATTTGTCTTTTTTTTACAAAAGATCTTACAACTTAGAGGAAATTCCAGTTTTCAGCAGCCATTCGATAATTCAAGTAAAAATATTGAATTTTAAATAAAATAGATTATTTAATTAATTTTAACCGAACAGTTGATATTGTAACGAAAACCTCAATTTTTATCCAAGAAAATTAATCTTCTATCAAAAAATAAGAATTTTCAACAAAATACTGAAATTTAAAACTAAAAAATATAAAGTTTCAAGCAAAAAACAACGAATTAAAAAAAATTAATAAAACAGTCATATCTTAAGCTAAAAAAATTAATATTCAATAAGAAAAAACAAAGAATTTTTCATAAAATAGTTCGATTTTCAACTGCAGAAACAAATTTTTAATTAAAATTATGAATAGTCACCAAAAATAATGACCTTTTGATCAAATAGATAAATTTTCAAACAAAAAATATGAATTTTAATCAAACCAGACTAATTTTCTATAAAAAGACGAATTATCAAACAAAACAATTAAATTTTCAGCCAAAGAAATGAATGTTTAACCAAATAAATAAATTTTCAACAAAAAATAACGAATTAGGAAAAAAGATCAATTGTAAACCAAAAAGATGAAATTTGTGACCAAAAAAAAAACAGTTTTCAATCAAATATGTTAATTTCCAGCCTATACATGATTTTTTTTAGTTGAAAATTTGAGACGGTTGAAAAATGTTGAAAAATAAAATTCCCAAATACAGTAAACTTCCACCTATGTCCCCCATCGTGAAACGTTTACGCTCACGAATGTCCCCCTT
>JAWWLR010000128.1:31692826-31707617 GCA_035041075.1 Acraspis erinacei | reverse complement strand
GTTTCATTTTCACTGGCTAGCCCCCAGCGCTAGCACCAGCGCCTGAACCTCGCAGAGGGAACTTCGTTCCAAAAAATATAGTGTATTCCATTTTTTAATTTGGATTAGAGGCGGCGCTAAGTGGACGGATTAAACAGTTATTTATAGATATAAGAATGTTGTGATCTAGTAATCACAACTTAAAAGTTTAGAAATGGTACTCTTCATAACAATTATTTTTCCATTTTTCTCCGTTTAGGTTGATTGTAGTGATAATAATTTCTACTTGAGGTCTGAAACTTGTTATTTTATTAGTAGAAGGGCAGTGTACAAGGTCTATAAAATAATATTCGGAATTCTAAATCGACGCCTCCATTCAATATGAGTCTATCTGGTGACAGCGCCGTGTATGAGACTATGCGCTGTGAATAAGCATAGGGAATAGTCTCATACAGAGCGCTGTCAGCACATAGACTCATATTGAATGGAGGCGTCGAAATGTCTGTTCTGGCTTAGAAACTATCGTAACGCTTCCTTCACGTAGTCTACACAAGTTGTAAGTTTTCCTAACTTTGTAGGTTTTGGAGGTAAAAATAACCGATAGTGATGAGTATATATAGCAGTGCATATGTTCCAAATTTGTCAGTCATCGTTTACGAAATCTTCCCAAAAAAATGAAGATTCTTATCAGCACTCTGCTTCTTAACATCGTGATTTTTCTAAATTTTGGCGGTAAATCTAATCAGTATAATGTAAATCTCAATATGAATATGAAATATTGCATATTCCAATCATTACATTTATTTCAATTTTAATCGCATCGGTGAAAATTTACTTTCTCTGTTAAACGACCTATCAGTACAGTATTAATTATGATCATCTGAACAGCTAAACCTTACGCCAGGAACTTCAACATCTTCGACTATATCTAGATCTTCATATTCACTTTCAGATAGAAGGTCAATTCCTACAGCTGGAGAGTCTTGAGGATTTACAGCTAGTCTAAAGTATTTTCCATCTTGAACGATAAACCATGTTATAGGATTAGGTTTCATCATGCTTGCCTGTTAGAAAGAAAATTAAAATTTGTAAATTTAAAAAGATTTAAAATCAATCTCAAAGAAGGCTTTGGAAAGTAAAATTTGGCTGAAGCTTACGTACTATTATACGTACTATTATTTGCGTCCCAAAATTTCTGTCTATATCAGAAGTTTTTAATAATTTTGACCGGAAAATTCAAGTTAGTGTAAATTTTTTGCTTGTATCTAGTTTTCGGTTCTTTCCCTGATTAAACAGGAAATAAACATCGCTAATAAAAAATTTTAGCCCTGCTTAAAATGTCAGATAAAAATCGTTTAGGAAACCAGATAGAGACCAGGTAAAAACGAATTTGTTTTCTAAACGTCTCTGACCGGTAGGTAACTGGTCTCAATTTCAATATCTGGAATGGAACCGAATCCTAACCGGTCCATTATATGGGAAATGGTTTGCGAAAACAAGTTGTGGAAATCTTCTAAACGGTCCTAACCGGCTTCTAACTGATATTTGGGAACAGAAATTAAATATTTTCGAAGGCTGACTTTAGTTTCAAACTGGTCTCTAACCGTTTCCTAAAAGGCACATGACTCTGGTGTGTACTCTATCCGGTCTTAACGGGGTGCTAACTGGTGATCAGAAACAAAAATCAAATATTGTTGAAGACCGCAATAAGTTTCTTACTGGTCTCTCACCGGTTCGTAAAAGGCACTTGACACTCGTGTATGCTGTAACCGGTCCTAAACGTGTACTGCCCGAGATCTGCCGTGTTCTCTAACCGTCCCTAAACGGCAATTAACAACGTTGTATTCCCTAACCGTTCCTAACTGGGTCCTATCCGGAATTTGGGAACATGAATTAAATATTGTCGCAGATCGAAATTAGTTTCTAGCTGGTATCTAACCGTTTCGTAAAAGGCACTTGATACTGGTGATGCTCTAGCCGTTCCTAACGGGGTATTATCCGACGATCCAAAACAGAAATCAAATATTGTCAAAGATCGATGTTAGTTTCTTACTGGTGCCTAACCGGCTTCTAAAAGACACTGGATACAAGTGTGTTCTGTAACCGGTCCTAACCAAGCACTATCCATTGATCTAAAATAGAAATCAAACATTTTCAAAGACCAAAGTTAGTTTTGAAGTGGTCTGTAACGTATTTTTGAAAGGCACTTGACACTCGTGTGATCTCTAACCATTCCTAACTGGATTATATCCACAATTTGGAACAGAAATTAAATATCTGCTAATTTTTATCCGCTAATCGCAAAACAGAAATCAAATATTATCGAAGACCGAAGTTAGTTTCTAACTGAGCCCTAACCGGCTTCTAAAAGGCACTTGACACTGTGCTCTAAATGGTCCTAACCGGGCTTTAGCCGAAAATTTGAAACAGAAATGTAATTTTTATAGACCGAAGTTAGTTTCTAACTGGTCTCTATTTGGTTCGTAAAAAGCATCTGACACTGACTCTAATGGGGCCTAACTTGGGTTCTATTCAGCGATCGAACACAACTCAAATATTGTCGAAGACCGAATTTAGAAAGTGACTGGTCCCTAGCCGGCTTCTAAAAGGCACTTGACACTCGTTGCTTGAACGGTCCTAACCGGGTACTATCCGGCGATCAAGAAGAAGCGGTTACAACCGGGGACGAAATTCGGATAGGCGCGGGTTGAGAACCGGTTAGGAATCGTATACTAATATTGCAGGATTTGAAACCGGTTAGGTGACGGTAACAATCCGAGGACAAAATTCGTCTAGAGAACGGTTAAGATCCGTGTAAGAATATTATGCCGACCTAGTTACAAATCGATTACGCGACGGTTACAACCCGGGGACGAAATTCGGATATTAGCCGGTTAAGAAGCGGTTAAAAGTCGCGTGCAAATATTACAGGATGATGGATAGAAATCGGCTAAGGACCGGTTACGACCTAGGGACAAAATCCGGTTAGAAACCGGTCAGACCTGGTGAAGAAACAGGTAGGCATATTATAAAGAACCAGTTACAAGCCGGTTAGGTGACGGTCAGAACCCACCGACGAATTCCGGTTAGAGATCGTTAAGGGCCGGTTAAGAAACCGATAGGAATATTATTATGGCCTAGTTAGAAACCAATTTGGTGAAGGTTACTACCCGGATCCAGTTACAAACCAATTTGGTAACGGTTCCAACCCAAGAACAAAATCCATTTAGAGACCGTTTGTAGACTGTTAGAGGTTACTTTGAACCGGTTTCTAACCGGATTCTCTCCGACATTTTAAGCAGGGAGGTTATTTGAGGTCAAATTTATCTGATCGATTTTAATTTTCCAGGAGTGCATACACTGGAACCAGAATTCATGCACGGCTTCTCCGTTCCAAAAACGCACATACAGTTTTCGAAAATCAAGGTTCCAGTGTAGTTCCTTGGTCGCTTTTTATATATTGTTTCAATTTTCTTTACATGTAGGAGGAAAAGGGGTATACAATTGGCAAAAATCTGATAATGAATTGATGGATCCTTACTAGTTGATGTCGCTGCTCGGACATCCATCAGTGTTCCAGTTTGGTGTATATATTCCAAAATTTGAAAACGTATATTTGAACGGCCGATTTGCTGGGCCTTCAACAGGTGGGAGGCGAATATTTCGATTGCAGCTGGATCCGGAACTTGATTTCTCATTTTTAATAGCTTTTAATTCTATAAAAAGAAAACAGAGATTTGTAATGAAGAAAAAGTTAAATACCAATATCAGAATGAATTCTTTGACTTGAATTTTTTTGAATTTAAATTGAATTCCTTTGAATTCTTTTTAGTATTTCAAATTCTATGTATTATTTTTCGTTCTGAGGAATTGCTTGGAATAAATTATTATATACTGAAGTCTCTGAATTTCCCGATATATCTCAATTCCTCTAAATTCTCTAAACTATCTTAATTCCTTGAATTCATTTAAATTGTTTCCATTATTTTGAAATCCATGGAATCCCTTTAATCATATTAATTCCTTCTATTTGTCGGATTTTCTGAATTCCGAGAATTCAGGGATTCCGGAGACCTCAGAATATTTAAGGAATTCAGGGAATACCAGGAATTTATGAAACACAGCGAATTCAGGGAATATTTAAGAACGTCAGAACAAAATTGAAAGAAGATTCAAGAAATGCAGAATAGTCGAAGTGTTCCGAGAATTCATCATATTCAAGGAAATAAAAAAACTGAAGGAACTAAAATATTTGATGGAATTAAGGGGATTTCAGGGATTTCTCAGCATTTGAAAAATGCAATGAAATTAAGGAAACTGAAGCAATCTAATTAATTTAATTAAATCAGAGAATACAAGTAATTTAGAGAATTCCAGTAGTTCAGAGAATTCAAGGAATTGAAAGAATTCAAGGTATTCCAAAAATTTAAGGAATTTAATTAATCACCATCTTCACGGAAGTCAACAATTTTCAGGAGTTCAGCATATTTATGAAATTACAGAAATTTTGAGAGAACTCAAGGAATTCAGTGAATTCCAGGAATCCTGATTATCCCTGGAATCCAATGGCTTCAGTATATTCAAAGTATTTAAGCATGACAGGGAATTATAAGAGATTTCAGAATATTTCTGTAGAATTTCTGGAGAATTCAAGGAATTTCAGAATATTCAAGAAATTAGGTGAATTCGGAGAAATCAAGGATTCTAGAGAATTCAAGGTATTGAAGGAATTCAGGGAATTCACAGTATTCAGAGAAATCACGGATTCAGAAAAATCAAGGAATTTAATTATTCACCATCTTCAAGGAAGACATAAATTTTTATGAATTCATTATATTTATGAAATTTGAATATTATAGAGATTTTGAGAGATTTGAGAGAAGTTAAGGAATCATAGGAATTTAGGGAATTGTAGAAATTTAATAATTTAGAATATTCAAGAGTCTTACGGGATTTAAAAATTTCAAAGATTTTATGTAGTGCTTAACATTTAAGGAGTTCTAAAAATTATAGGAATAATGAAAATTCATGGGATTTTTCTGATTTCAACAATTTCAAGAATTTCGGAGTCGAGGAATTTCAGAAAATTAAAGAAATTCGAAAAAATTAAGGATTTCTGAGAATTCAAGGTATTTAATGAATTCAGAGAATTCAGAATATTTAAGGAATTTAAGTATATCAGAGAATTTAGAATATTATGGCAACTCAGGTAATTAACCGATTTCATGTAATTCAAGGATTTTGGGGAATTCAAGGATCTCAGGGAATTCAGAGGAATCCATGATTTCATATAATAGATAATTAGATCATTCAAGGAATTCTGAGTTTTTAGAGAAATGAAAGAATTCGGAAAATTTAAGGAATTTCATTGTTCTATATAATATCTAAGGAATTTCGAAGTTTTTAATAATTCAGAGAATTGCGAATATCCAAGGAATTCAATGACCTCTGGGATTTCAGAGAATTCCAAGAGATCGCGGAATTTAGAGATGTCAAGGAATTTAATTATTCATAATATTGAAGAATATGACGGGATTCAGACATTTTAAGGAATTCGAGGAATTCTGAGAATTAAAGGAATTCTTGGAATATCCAAGGAATTTTTAGAATTTAAAGACTTTAGAGAATTGAAGGATTCTTAAGAACTGAAGGTATTCAAGAAATTCAGGGAATTCAGAATATTTTAGGAATTCAGATGATACAGAATATTTAAGAAATTCAAGTATTTCAGGCATTTTAGAGAAATTAAAATATTGTAGGATCTCAGGGAATTCAAGGGTTTTGGGAAATTCAAGGATCTTAGGGAATTCAGAGCAATCAACGATTTCATAGAATTCAAGGTGTTCAGATAATTCAAGGAATTAAGAAAATTATACTATTTGAGAATTTAATAAGTTGAAATAAATTAAGGAATTCTCAGTATTTAGAGAAATCAGGGAATTCGGAAGTTTTTAACAATTCAGAGATTTTGAGAGATTTCAGAGAATTTCATGAATCATAGAAATCGAGAGAACTTCAGTGGAATTCAGAATATTTCAGGAATTCAAGTGTTTCAGGGTATTTAGAGAATTTAGAATATTCAAGAAATTCAAGCAGTTCAGGGAGTTCACAAATTTCAGGGAATTGAAAGATTTTCAGGGATTTTAGGGCTTTCAGGGGATTTCAAAGTATTTCAGAGAATCATGGATTTCAAGGAATTTATGGAATTTAGAGAATTCATGGATATTTTGAATATTCAAGGAATTAGGGAAATTCAGAATATTCCAGAAGTTCAAGGAATACAGAATATTTATCTATGTCAGGGAATTCAGAAAATTCCGAGAAGAAGGTATTCAAGGAATCTGGGAAATTAAAGAAATTCAAGAACTTTTGAGATTTCAGAGAATCCCAAGAGATCGTGGAATTCAAAATATTCAAGGAATTCAGCATATTTAAGAAATTTAAATATTCAAAGAACTTAATGACTACAGAGATTTTCAGGTATTTCGGGAGTTTTAAGAATTCCGCTAATCAAGGATTTCAGGGAATTCAAGGTATCCAAGGAATTAATGGAATACTGAATATTTCAGGAATTCAAGTATTTCAGAGAACTTAGAGAATTTCGAATAATAAAAGCACTCAGAGAATTCAAGGATTTCAGTGGATTCAAGTATTTCGGGGACTTCCAGAACTTTTAGCAATTCAGAGTTATAAACTATTTCAGAGAACTCAAAGAATTCTGACATTTTGGAAACTCAGAGTGTTAATAAAACTCAGACAATTCAAGATGTGTAAGAATTTTAAAAAATTCAAGGATTTTAGAGAGTTTCCTGATTTTAGGGAGTTTAGAGATTTTCAGGGATGTCATTTTCGGTGATGTCATAAAAATCAGAGAATTCTAGGTATTCTGAGAATTGAAGAAAATCTGAAAATTCAAGGAATTCTTGGAATTCAAGAAATTCTGCCAATTCAAGGAATTCTAAGAATTCAATGTATTTCAAGAATTTAAGGAATTATGAGAATTAAGGGAATTCTGAGATTTGGTGGAATTCAGAAGTTTCAAGAAATTTGGAGACTCTTAGGAAGTCAGAACTCGGAATATCTCAGGAATCTAATTACTTCAGAATATTGGAAGAATTTAAGGAATCAAGAGATTTTGAGGGGTTTCAGAGTATTTCGGGAATTCAAAGAATTCAGAGGGTTTAATTTTTTAAGAGATATCAATGCATTTAAGAAATTCAGAGAATTCCGAATATTTCAGAGAAAGGAATTCAAAATATTTTAGGAATTAAGAGAAATTTAAGGAATTCGCAGAATTCAAGGAATTTCGAGAATTAAAGGAATTCTGAGATTTGGTGGAATTCAGAAGTTTCAAGAAATTTGGAGCCTCCTAGGAAGTCAGAACGCGGAATATCTAAGGAATCCAATTACTTTATCATATTCGAAGAATTTAAGCAATAAAGAGATTTTGGAGGAATTCAGAGTATTTCGGGAATTTAAAGATGTCAGAGAATTTAAGAATTTCAGAGATTTGAAAGAATTTAAGAAAATTAAGGAATTCCGAGTTTTTATGGTACTCAGGGAATTCAAGGGTTTCAAGGGTTTTGGAGAATCCAAGGATCTTAAGGCATTCATAGCAATTAAAGCTTTAATTGAATTCAACGTATTCAGAGATTTCAAAGAATTACGAGAATTCAATACATTGTAATAATTCAAGGAATTCTGAATAATTAGAACAATCAGGGAATTCAAAAATATACAAGGAATTTAATGTAGGGAATTCAGAGAATTCCGAATATCCAAGGAATTCAAGGACATCTGGGATTTCAGAGAATTGCAAGAGATCGTGGGATTCCCAATATTCAAGAAACTCAGGATATTTCAGAAATTTAAATATTAAAGAGATTTTAAGATTTCAGAGAACTTCAGGAATCATAAGAATTTAAAGAATTCAAGGATTTTAATCATTTAGAATATTCAAGAACTTTACGGAATTAAGACATTCCAAGGAATTCTGAGAATTCCGTGAATTCAAGGCATCCAAGGAATTCAAGGAATTCAGGAATTTAAGTATTTCACGGAATTCAGAGAATTTAGAATATTATAGGAGTTCAGGGATTTCAGGGATTGCAGTGAATTCAAGAATTTCGGGGAATTCAAGAACTTTAAGGAATTCACAGATATCAACGATTTTATAGAATTCAAGGAACCTTTACATTTTTAGAAACTCACAGATTTTTATGGATTTTAGGGCTTTCAGGGAATTCCTTGAATGTGGAAAAATCAGATAAATCATGCATTTTAACGACTCTATGGAATTTAGAGGATCCAGGGACATTTTGAGTATTCAAGGAATTAAGGAAATTCAGGATATTTAAGCAGTTCAAGAAAATTCAGAATATTTATCGATGTCAGGGAATTCAGGGAATTCAAGGTATTCCAGGAATGTGAGGAATTCAGAGTAATTAAACGATTTCAGAGCTTTCAAGGACTTTGAGGGAATTCAAAAGATTCGGAATATTCCAGGAATTCATGGTATTCAAGGATTTCTGGGAATTCGAGGATTTATGAGAATTTAATGATTTCAGAGAATCACATGAGTGCAGAGAATTCCGGGAATTGAGAGAATTAAAAAAATCAGAAAATTCAAGGTATTTAAGAATTTTACGAATTCCAGGGTTTAGGAGAATTCAGGGACTTTCAGGTACCTTATAGAATTTAGGGAATTCAAGAATTTCAGGAAATTTAAGGAATTCAAGAAGTTTGGAGAATTCAGGGATTTTCGATGAATTCTAAATATTTCAAGGAAGTTGAAAGACATCAGAGGAATTCAGTCTAAATTCAAAATCATTTTAAGAATAATGACTAAGACAGAGATGCTTAATAAAAAAATGGACTCAGCTCATAAACAGAGGGGATAAAAAAATGGGTAAAATTAAAAGTTTTTAGAATTTCAAATGCGGAATCATTTAAGACTGATTAGTGAGATATTAATAGAAAAAAGAAAAATTATATTTGATCAGTGTAGTGCTTAAAATTGAGCAAGATTGGAAGCCTCGACAGAGATAAGAGGCCTGAAATCCCCTCCCAAAATTTTTTTCTGTCTGCTGCCTTGTCGATGCGGAAATTTAATTTACACTAATTGAAAAATTTTTTATTGTGCAATTCAAAACCAAAAAAATTAGACTTTCTAATTTTATGTGTTATACATAACAATTTAACTTCCATTTTCATGAAAATGTAAAACTTAAAAATGTGATAAATCGTAAAACAAGGCACTTTTGAGTCTAACATATGTTAATTTAAAATGGCTTCGTAGGTTCCTATTTTGAATGTTAGTCTAAAATCGAAATAAATTTAATTATTGGATTATGGAATATTTCATAATTATACTGAAAATTTATATTATAATGAGTAAACTTACCACCAAAATTCAGAAAAACCACGATGGTAAGAAGCAGAGTACTGATAAGAATCTTCATTTTTTTGGGTGGCTTTCATAAACGATGACTGAAAAATTTGGGACATATTCACTGCCAAATATACTCATTACTATTGGTTATTTTTACCTCCAAAACCTACAAAATTAGAAAAAATTTCAACGTGTATAGACTACGTGGAATAACCATTACGATAGCTTTCAAGCCAGAAGAGACACTTAGAATGACGAGTCTCATTTCAAAAACCTTGTCGGCTGTCCTTCTACTAATAAAACAGTGAGTTTCATATCTCGAGTAAAAATTCTTATCAGTACAATCAGCTTTAGGCGTTCTTAAACTCTCAACCATTTTTCAAATGAAATAAATTATAAGGTATATTTTTTTCTGAATTAAAATTAGTGATGTAGTCTTGATTTTTACATTTTTGTTTATTTAATAACAAAAACGAAAAAAAATTGTTTTTTGAAGTATACAGGTTTTTAAAAAATACTTTGATTTAATCAAAAATACATAAAAAAGCTTAAAACAGCTATTGAAAAAAATTTCTAATAGCAATGCAAATGTTTAAAAATTTATTAAATTTGTTATAAACAAATAAGTGAATGCAAATTGTTTCGTGGGGATTGGCGGTGATTCGTCACTTTATTCGCACTTAGTTTGAACAACTTATGGACAAAAAGAGATTTTTAGTTAAATTAATAAAGGTTAATAAATAATTTGTTATTTTAAAAGCTATTTTTATAAACAAATATTCATATCAAGTATTTTTGATTGATTAAATTAAGTTTTTTCTATGAAATCGATCAGATTACTTGGAAATAAAACATAAGTATATTATCCGGTAACCAAATAAAAATTAATAATTGTTTAAACTTCTTTAATTAACAAATGCACTACTTCACTATTTTTGGACGTACAAACGTCATTTTTTCGACGCAATTGACTGTCAATAACTAATTATAAATTTTTAGAATATTTTGATGACAGTAGTGAATTTATTATTGTAAACAGAGATTGTTTAAACAATTTTTTTTCATTTTACATATTTATAATATAAATAAAATACCGCTCTTTTCGCGGAATTAAGAGAAAGTTATTTAGCAATAATTTTTTATAAGAATCGATAACATTTGATAATTTTTTAATCAAAATTAATTAACAAATGCATTATTTGGCTATTTTATTAGTGATCCTGTTCTTAAAATGTTATAGTCATGAAATCTCGCGCATATGGTTTTTAGTTCTTTTTATTTATTAATAATGATTAATATTTTTTGCATCCTCAATTTTATAAATAAAAATTTTCATGTAAGTAATTTTATTTCATGAAAAAGTTTATTTCTGAATTTTTCCATACATTATTGATAAAATATAATATTTTAAGTCTAGATTATTCTTTAATTTTAGAAAATAATTATGTTCTCAACAATTTGGTACCACTTCAAATTATCTTTTTTTTTGAAAATTAATTACAAGATAATATTTAAAATCGGTTTTAAAGATTTCAAAAGATACGAAAAATTTTTAAAAAATCCTGCTGATTTTGAAAAAATTATTTATTTCCCATAATTTTAAAACAAGTAGGTGAACAATTATTATAATTTTGTAAGATATTAAGAAAATTTCGCAATGATTAAAAAAATTTCGAAAAAAACAGTTTTTTTCGAAATGTGGAAAAAAATTTCGATTTTTGAATTGAAATACTGAAAGTTTTGTTTTTAAATCAAAATTTTTTCAAATTACAATTGCAGAATTTTTTTTCGTTTTGGTCCAAATTTGCTCGTTGGATTATTGTTTTTTACAGGAGATTGTATGAAATACATATTATCTACATGATTAAAAAAATGTATCTTAAGATTTCTGGGAAAATGCTCCATCATTTTTTATTTAAAAAACTTAATTTTAAAAGAAAAATATGTTTTCAAATTTCAAATGAAAATTTTAACAAGAAATTTTTCTTACCCAGGCTTTTAAAACATATCTTTTAAAACAATGATTTTTTATTTTAAAAACTTAATTTCAAAAGAAAAATATGTTTTCAAATTTCAAATGACAATTTTAACAAGATTTTTTTTCTTACCCAGACTTTTAAGACATATTTTTTGAAACAATGATTTTTTATTTAAAAAATATAATTTTAAAAGAAAAATATTTTTTCAAATTTCAAATGACAATTTTAACAAGAAATTTTTCTTACCCAGCCTTTTGAAACATATCATGAAACATGAAACTAATTTTAAAAGATATTGAGAAGGTTAAGAAGTTTTTAAGTGAATCAAAAATAATTGCAAATTGGAAAAAATTTCAAAAAATTTAAATCAAAATGAAGATTTTTGAAGATTTCGAGAAAACTTTCAAAACTTTTTTCGAAATCACGAAATTTCTTCATTTTGCTTTAAATTTGTTTGAATTGAAATATTATTTTATTATACGAATATTATATTATTATATCATTTTTCAAATGATTCTTTCTCTGAATCAATAACATTCAATAATTTTTTAATCAAAATTAATTAACAATTAAATTATTTGGCTTTTTTGAGCAATTAAACTGGGGGTGTTGTGTAATCAACTGTTAATAACAAATTTTTTAAACAGTTTTTAATAGTTCGAAAACGATAAACGATTTTTATTTATTTTTTAACAATTTAATTAACGCAGCCATACTTATGACAAGGAATTATTGTTAAGTACGTTTAATTATATCCACAAGAAACAAAATTTTAGTTTACAAATTCATTGTCCGAGACAATTGTGGTTACTACAATGTTAATAAAAATAAAAATAGTAGATCGTTATGAAAATATTAAAGAAAGTTTAAAAAATGTGTCATTAACAGTTGATTAAAAAAGACAAGTTCAAATTCGGAAAAATACCAAAATAATGCATTTGTTAATGATGTTTGGTTAAACAATTATCAAACGTTATCGATTTATAGAAAAAAATTATTGCTGAATAAATGGCTGTTAATTAATTAAAAAAGCGTTATTTTATTCTTAAATACGTAAAATCATAACAATTTGTTTAAACAATTGTTTTTACAATAATAAATTGTTTATTGTCAGCACAATGTTCTTGCAAATTTAGAAGATAGTTATTTACAATTAAATGTATAGGAAAAATCAAGTTTGTACCTACAAAAATAGGCAAATGGTGTATTTGTTAATTAAGGTAGTTTAAACAATTATTAACTTTTATTTGGTGAAGAAATATGATAATTATGTTAGGTTCTATTTTCAAATGATTTATGATCAGTTCCATCGAAAAAACTTTATTTTGAGAATCAAAAATAGCTGATATGGATATTTGTTTATAAAAATTGTTTTTAAAACAACAAATTATGTATTAACTTTTATTAATTCAACTAAAAAAATCTTTTTGTCCGTAAATTGTTTAAATTTAGTGCAAATCAAATGGAAAATCGCCACCAATTCCCAAGAAACCATTTTCATTCACTTATTTGTTTATAGAACATTCAATAAATTTTTTAGAATTTGCATTGATATTGGACATCTTTTTTGGATAGTAGCTTTTAGTTTTCCAGCTATTTTTGATTGAATCCAAGAATGTTTCAAAAGTCGTTATACTTCAAAAGTCAATTTTTTTGGTTTTCTTTTATGAAATAAACAAAAAAAATAAACAAAAATTAAAAAATTTAATTAGCTTTCATTAAAAAAATCGTTAAAACCGGATAATAATTGTCGAGTTATCGAGCCTGATTTTTAAAATAAGCTTTCAATTTTTTTATAAATAAACAAACTATTTGTTGAAAGAATGTATTTTACGATTTTTGATCTTTTATCTTTTTAAAGTTATATTGCAAGAAATTTGGATAAAGACAATATAATGATGAAGAAATTTTTCTCGAAATTATTTTTGTTAATAATATAAACAAATTTTATAAACAAATGCATTAATCGGACATTTTTCGAGATAAATTTTTTTCTATGTCTTTTTTTCAATTAGGAAATTTTATACTAATTTTATAAAATTTAATAATTTATTGATAAATCTTATTATTTTTTAAAACAAATTTAATAAACAAATGCATTATTCGGGCATTTGTCGACGAAAAAACTCTTTTTTTCAATTTTAATATTTTTAATGGGGAAATAAATAATAATTACAGCAAAATTAATAATTAGTTGATAAATTTTATATTTTTCAAAAACAAATTTTGTAAACACATATATTATCCTGAAGCTGAAGCCTTATTTAAACAATGAGAGTAATGAGAAACTTAACTGAAAGGACTGAGATTGAAAAAAAAATTTTCGTCGAAAAATGCCACAATAATGCATTTGTTTATTAAAATTATTTAAGAAATTCATCAAATTGATAAATGAATTATTCATTTTTTTCTGAAATTATCATGAAGTTCCCAATTTAAAAAGTTGTCATCGAAAAGAACGAATTTTTCTTCCGACAAATGCCCGAATAATGCATTTATTTACTAAATTTGTTTTTTAAAAAACCTGAACAAGCAACAAATTAAGGATTTTTCTAAAATTTTAGTTTAAAAATGCATTAGCCGAGAAAATTATGTTTACTACATTGTTAATAAAAATAAAAATAGTAGATCGTTATCGAAATATTAAAAAAAGTTTAAAAAATTATTTGTTTATAACAAATTGAATCGATTTTTTAACATTTGCATTGCCATCGGACTGAATGAAAGGATTTTGCAAAAACCGGTATACCTCAAAAGCCAAACTTTTTTTCATTGTTTTTATTAAATAAACAAAAAAAAATATACAAAAAAATAAACAAGAATGTAAAAATCGGCCACAACATTTCCATGCGAAATTTTATTATCTTTTATTGAAAAAGAAAAGTTAAAATCGGATAATAATTGTCTTCTGAAAATCAATTTGTCTACGGGCATTTTTAATTTTAAAAAAATTATAAGAAAAATTATTTTTTGAAATAATGGTTTTCACGATTTTCCATAATTTTTCAGTTTTCAAAGTTATATTGCAAAAAATTTGGATAAAAACAAAAGAATGATGAAAAAATTTCTTTTTCAGATTATTATAGTTAAGAATATAAACAAATGTATTAATAAGGCATTTTTCGACAGAAATTTTTTTCAATTAGGAACTTTATTCTAATTTTAGAAAATTTCATAAATCGTTGATTAATATTATCATGTTTTAAACAACTTTAATAAAAAAAATTCGGGCATTTGTCGGCAAAAAATTATTTTTGTTTTCAATGCCAATCCTTTTAGTTGGGAACTTCTTGACAGTTTTGAAAAAATTCATAATTTATTGATCTCTTTTATTAAATATATTAATATATATATATATATATATATATTAAAAGTTTTCATGGAAAAAAAACTAATTTATCTTTCGACAAGTGCCTTATCTATGCTTTTGTTTATTAAATTT
>JAWWLR010000128.1:31675239-31687431 GCA_035041075.1 Acraspis erinacei | reverse complement strand
GCTAACATGTCGAAAAAGTATTCCCTACAGCTGTGAGAGTACCAGTACACTTACTTTCTGGACGTGCCTCGTAATATAGAGACCGCAGTGGATAATGTCAGTAGGGACAGACGAAGGCGCACCTGGAGTGAAAATGCGACTAAGTGTGTACACTATATATAGGTTGTCTTGCTATTGGGATAGAACTTGCGTTTATAGGGTACAAATACAATGTGTTAGCGCTACTTTATGATTGTTATCCGAAAAAATATGTTTCTTCTGCCTCAAAAATGAAGTCACCAAATCATCAAAGGTACATGATACCGCTGCTCCTATTTTATATGATACGGATATGGATTGTAGAATCAAAACTACTGTTGTTAAAATAAGGTTTATGAGAAAGGTTTAGAGACTAAACCCGATCTAAAATGGGAATTGTAGCAGCATTAGCAATTCTCCCTACTTCTACGGCTAGGTTGGGTCTTAGCGTGACGGGGTCGCTTAACGAATCCCTTTTGTTTGGATTCAGTCTGTTTCCTATCGCTTAGAACTAAAGATCGACAATCAATAAAAATCTCAACATAATACGTTCTTTCGATTTGAACTACTTGAAGTTTAAACAAAAGAAAGGTGAAATTAATAAAGTGTGTAAATGATCCTATTTACTTTTTGTTTGAAGCAAATACAGGCTAACACATTATCTTTCTGGAGTTGAAGTTGCCTACATTTGAATGTTTCGCACTATTTTCTTCTTTTACTTTGAATAAAGTCAATTAATACCAATTCTGATACTGAACCTATTACTCTCGCAAATAATTATTGAAAAACAAAACGAAGATAATCGACCTTTGACATGCTTTTAACTTAAATTTTTTGAAGGCATCACTTAAAGTCATCTAAACAATTTCTTTTAGTTTGAAACATGCATGCTTTTATCTACAATGGATATTTCCGCCAATTATCGATAAATAGATTTGAAAATTTCCTAAAATCTCCCATCAATAATGAGGAATGAAATGTCTCACTGAAAGTTGTTTCAACTTTAAAGTTCACTTGATAATTTTTGTTGGCAAAATTGAAAAAACGGGGTTACCAGCCTGTCTCAATTTGTAGTTACATATTATTAAACAATAGGCGTTTTTAAATTTTTCCTTTAGATTTTAGGCATATCTAGGGTATATTTCGTGTGCGAATCAAAGTTTCAAGGAGTTCCTAGTTTTAATATTTGCCCAACTTATGACGATTTATTTCTGAAAATGTGATTGAATTTAGAGAATAATTTTTTTCAGTTTGTAATGATCATTGTTAAAAATATTTGTGTGATGAAAAACAGTAAATGGAATAAAGTTCCGCTTCGTAATTCTCTGCAACCTATATTCAAAGAAAATTAATTTTGTTACTTTTAAAATTTCTGTCCGGCGAGAAGTTTGGACAACCGTATTCGTGAGCTTGGAATGTTATGCGATCCGGCCGCTAAATGAAAAGAAGGTTATTTATAAATTTATCGAAAACAACAAGAATAAGATATTTTCAAAACTGTAAATGGATTAAAACTAGAAGAAGAGTGCGAAACTTTCAGAGTGTTTCGTATGTGAAAACGCCCTAATAAAGAACTATATCTGGATCAAATATTCGGAAAATTATATTATTATACTTACCGACGGAGTTGAGGAATACCGCTAACGAGGGGAACAAAGAGCGAAAAAGGAGCTTCATTTTCACAAAATACACAGAAAAAAACTGATTTTAAATTAATCCCGCGAAGAGAAACTACTAAATGTTCTAATGTAGAATTACAGTTTCAATGCTATATATTATATACTATTTGAAAAAATCGTGGGATGGGCTAATTTTATATTTCTGAGGTATCTGTATTTCACAACTCTGTATTTCTCTTGTTGAATGCTCAATACTTTTATATGTTTAATAGCTATGCACACGCGAAAAATGTTAGACGGACTAAAATGACTCTTGTTTTAAACTAATTTAGAAATAACCTCATCATCATCATCATCGTATATACATATATATATATATATATATATATATATATATATATATTATAATAAATAAATTATATTGAACGACGAATAAATAATGGCTCGCCGTATCGGAAAATATGAATTAAGTAAAAAGTATTATGTTGTGTGAAAAATTAATAGAAAAATTCCAAACAAATTTCATATCCTGATAAAAAATTTTATATTTACATAATATTTTATATAAATTGGGCATGAGAGCTTATGAACAAAATATACTTTTCTTTAGAGCGATGACCTGTTTAAGAAAAAGTTGTATGGAAAATCATGTCGCTGGTTAGCCTGGATGATTTCTTAACTAGAAATAAAGTATTCAGTTTAAATAAATTAAGCCAAATTCATGAATAGCATATGTTTTTATTTCGGTTAAATAAATACACATTTGTCTTAGCGAAATATTTCTTTACAATAAATATTTTTTAGAATGGTTTTCATTCGTATTCTACATTCAAGGATAAATTTCCTCTAACCAAAGGCACACATTTTTAATGCATAACGTCACAAAATAATGATTTTATTACTACAATGTTTATTTGTTATCAATAATCTAATTTTGCTAATCAAATCAAACATTTTCTCTCATTTAAAAGAATACACATTTATCCGAACACAATATTTTATTCATTAAAAGAAATAATTTATTGGTACAAATAATGCCATTCTTGCATCCATTTTTTTTTTCATCTAATGAATATTCTTTTGAATTAAATCAATATTTATATCATTTAAAAGAAACCGAGAGTTGATGTATGGATAATATAATTGTATGTATGTATAATAGTATGGATAATATAATTAATTCAAAGGCATCATGAAAAATTCAAAGATTCAAACTAATTAAATGAATTAAATATTTGTTCGAAGGACTAATTATTTATCAACAAATGTAGACCTTTTTATTAAAGAAAATAATTTCCTTGAATTTATGGAATATTTATTTTTATACAGAAAATATCGCAAAAGAATTAATTTATTTAAATGAACACAATAAGTAAAGTTAAAATAAGAATTATTGCTCTGGCAGAATGCTCGAGTAAATGCGTTTACTTGGTTAAATTTTTATTCAGTATGCGTAGTAATATTAATAAACATATCTTGGATTTTAAATGCACTGTGTACCAACTAACAGTGAAGCTAAATAGATGAAATGTTAAGAAGACAGTTATATTTTCCAAAAAAAGTTCACTTTCAACCAAGAAAGATGATTTTTCTAACATAAAAGATAAATTTTCAGTTCGAAACTACGAATTTGCATTAAAAGAGTTCAATTTTGGACGAAAAATGATAACTTTAATAACACAGTTCAATTTTCAAACAAAACAAAGGATAATTAAATTTAATGCCCAAAAAGACGATTTTACAACAAAATACATAGATTTTCTACAATAAAGCTAAATTCCGAACACGAAAATTGTAATCTATTAAAAAAAATTAATGTACAAGCAAATGGTTTCATTTTAAAATAATATCATACACTTTCAAACAAAAAGAACCTTAACGAAAGATGTTATTGTTTATATTTCAACCAAGAATTATTTTAAGTTGCATATAATGAAGCTGAATTCAATCGAAAATGCTAATTTTCAACAAAATAGTTGAATCCACAATCATAAAATATCAAGTTTTAATCAAATAGTTACATTTATATTCACAATGAATGTATTTGCAACCAAAACTATCAACTTCCTACCCAAAAGATAGGCTTTTTAAACCAAATTTATTAGTTTTTAAGCGAACAGTTCATTTTGAAAATAAAGAAGATATTTTTCCAATTAGGAAATATTAATTATCACCAACAATTTAAATAGTTATATTTCCGCCCAAAAAAAATCATTTGTAAACAAGAAAAAAAAGAATTTTCAAACAAAAATTCAAATTTTTAACCAAAGGTATAGATTTTCAACTAAAATGATGAATCTTGAAGAACAATCAAATTAATTTTTAATTAAACCATTCACGAAACAAAAAGATTTTTGAACAAAATAGTACATCGTTAACTAAATATTTTAGTTTTCAATCAATTTTTAAATAGATTTATAAATCTTTAAAAACAAAAATTTGGTTTTTATTAAAGAAGTTCAACTTTTAAGCAAAAAACAGCACTAGAAAATAATGCCGTTTATATTCAGTTGATATATGGTGGAAATCGTTTTGTCTGATTTGTATAGCCCATGACACGCTTAACATTTGATTTTTTTTTTTACTTTTCCAAATAAAACATTTAACTGTCTTGACTTTGTCAAGTTCTATCTATTTTTCACAAAATTCATACAGATTTGCAATAAAAACATAATTGGGTAAAACAATTTTACCTACAGATGATTCTTAAATTCCGTAACTCTATCTGAACTATAGAGCACTAAAAATTACTACGTAAATTATATTTAGAGGGATCGTACACTTGAAAATGTTCACCTGCAAAAAGTGTATGTTTGCGATCCAAACCAAATCGTATTATAGCGTGCACTGGACCTTTAGTATGATGACGAAAAGCTGTAAAAGGAACCCGTTCGATCTTCTGAAAATTCTCTGCCAAGTAAACAGCTTCGCATAGATCGTTTCCAAACTCTTTTTGCACTTCTACATAAGCGGAAGTAGGGTATGTCTTAGACAACACCTTCCTTTTCATCCAATCTGCTGTGTCGCCATTGGGCAGCGGATATATGTGTCCATGTTTAAATGAGCTATCCCCCATTTGTACCACAAGTTCACTTGGATTCAAATCTAGAAATCCCTTCGTACCTGATTGAGCTACAAAAAAATGTGCATTTGTGGACATTTTATATACCAGTGTTACTTAAATCTTGAACAATTTTGGAAAATAATTGTTAAATTTTTGTATGTTTCTAAATAGATCGAGAGGAACTAAATACTATTTCTGACAGCATAATGGAATTTGCCGATCTTATCTTTTTATATTTCACTTGAATAGAACGCGTTTCCTGGGTGTTTCTGTTTTTGTTGAAATTTGGAATTTTATAACTTCTTTCGCGCTTGGTTTGTATTCCAATTTTTTTTCTTTTGCGAGAGGGAAAGACAATTCGTCCAAAAAATGCCCAAAAATACAGATCAGCACTTTATTTTCAAATTCATATAAAAAAGAGGCTGTTTTGGAATTTTTATCTTGTAATAAATTTCAAATTATTTACATACTAATTATTCTTGAATGTTAAGTATACTATTTTTATCTAGACATTTAATAATTGTTTAAACCATTTATATTCATTTCATTTTTTTTAAGCAACTCATAATAATTTATTATTTTCTGGACTTTTAATAGACTAAATAGACGTTCAGAATAATATTTAATGTTCGAAAAATGTCTAAACAGTTTATCAAACTATTATTAATTATTCATTTTTTACTTTTCGCTAAAAATTACTTTCTTCTTATGTGAAAAATGAACATTTTATTTATGTAGCATCTACCCGTTGATCTAGAGTTCGAGGAGCAAGCTTAAATTCACTAATTAAACAAACTCAACTGTGACTGAAGTTCTTTTATAATCGTATGAAGCACCGCCACCAAATATATCAATCTCACCCTCTATAGTATATACACCACCTCTTTATAAAACTTTAATTATATACCCCCTTCATTACACAAAAAAACCAAATATAGTGATGTTTTTCACAAAAGATAGCCCTCTAAAATTATACTCAATTTTTTTCACAATAACTGCAAAAATTTTAAGAAAATGAGTATCCGTAATTCAAATATGTAGAGTGGGGTTACTGCATGTTGATCTATTTCAAAAAGGTTCTTCATTCAATTATAATGGAATTTAACTTACACGTAAATTCATTTGAATATTAAATTTGTAAAGATTTAAAGGAGGGGCCATTATTAGGTTTTTGTGTTTATTTTATTTGCAGACTATTGTTTCCAAATCTTTAAATATCGCATAGCTACATTCTATTTTAACTATGCCTGTTTATTTTTTAATTTCAAAAATAAACGAGAAGGTGGGGGAGGTTAAAGAAACTTTTAGGGAATTGGAAGTACATTCTTTCAGTAATGCGACTGGAACGATTAACTTCTTTTCCTGACTATCGTAACAATAAGAAGATATTGAAAGAGAAAGTAACTTACCCAACTCTGAAGGGTAGGCTCTTCGTGTTTCCAGTTCTGCACGCTTCAGGTCTCCTAAATATATAATAATAACAAAGCTTAAATGTTTAATAATATTTAAGCGGAACTTTAGCCAAATTGATAACTATTATGTATCCAACTCTACGCATGAAATAAAAAAACGTTTTTTCTGAAATAGTTTTTCTATATTTTTTATACTCTGAGTCAAGAGGTCGCATTATTTTTGTGATAACTCAAAGGCTTTCCGTGATAACCAGAAAAGCCTTAGAACTCTGGCAAACTTAAAACTGCGAATTCAAAAATATTGAGGAGTATCACAAGAACATTGAGAAATATGAAAAAATGCAAGGAAATTCAGGATTAGTAGAATTTATAATCAAATGTGTATTCTGAGCAATTAGAAAAAAACTGTTACTGAACTTAAATCTATTGTAATAATTTCTACAGGGTAACTAAAAAAATAATTTTCGGAATATCTTTTGATATAAATATTTTGAAGTTGCGAATTTTTGCGTCCCAGTTGTATTTGGTATTAAAGGCTCGAAAGAGATAACGTTAGATCAATAAAGCTTTGGTTTTTAAAATTACAGTTCAAACTGTGAGCATACATGTTGATATAAAATGATCAAATAGACTTGTTTATTTCATGGAACACGGCATAGAATAGAACATCCGTGGGCAGAAATCTTTTTTCAGTTATACGAAAGCTCCATATACGAAGTCTCTACAAAGTATCTACGTAGGATCAAATTTCAAAAACTTGAAGTGCCATTTTTTTAAGGAAAATTATTTTAAGTATGCAATTTTCACTTGATAGCGATTGAAATTAAAGAAAACTAAAACACGAAATTTGATTGTCTCTCGTTTAGAGATTTTCTAATTTTTGTGTCTTTAAATGCTGATTTAATTAATTGATAAAGCTACTACTGAGTAACAAGATAACAAGATAACGAAAGGAAAAGTAACTTACTCAAATGGGATAGTTTTGTTATTTGGCACGAAGAAACACCTTGATGTAAGGGCTTCTTCTGTGTCGGAATGATGTTGCCCTGCTTACTTAAATATGTAACAAGAAATAGTAATAGATACATTTTTCTTCTTAATAGACTGACAACGAGGAGTGGCGAGATGCGGGACTTTGATTCGATCGAGGATTTACAGGTTTCAAGTAGATGACAATCAACTATATTCGTTATTTCTTCTTGATATCAAACGGCCTTAGCTTCTGAGCTGTAAATATTTTTGATTTTACTTTTTACTCTTAAACGCTCGACTCAGCACTGGAGTGATACAAGAATTAGGCTTTTAATGTTTTTTATGTCATTTTACCTAGCTAGGCCCTAGACTAATTCCGGTTGTAGCATAAAAATCAAATGTACAGGACGGAATCTTCGAAGTCTTATTTTTAATTAAAGCCAATCAAAACCAAAGAACTACAACAGGCAGCCAGGATATGAATAATAATGTTCAAGCGAGTCTCCATTTATTTTCAAACATTCTTGAACATTCTAAGTCATATCTCAGGAACCCGTACAGATATTTTTAGTTTTTCTGGCTTCAATTACAGATAGGGCTGCAAATATTATGGCCTGCAATGATAGCGTAAACAACATCGATTAATTTGTCCTAATAGGACCATCAAACATTTTAAAATAACTTTTATAGTATTTAAAATAGTAATATTTAAAAAACTCAACTTTCTAATTTTTTATTTTTTTTTTTATTATGAAAGTTAATGTCCAAAATTCCTGTAAATAAAACCAAGAAACCAGTGACAAATTTTGACAGCGAACATTAAATTTTACTGTTAAAATTTGAAAAAAAATGTAAAAATTTTCCTAAAAAGGAAAGATTGGGACAGTGATGAAATTTTTCGTAGTGTAAGTAATGAGAGAAATAGTAAATTTACGGAAATTCTCAACATTTAAAAAACAAAACAAGTTGTCTTTTAACTTAAAGACTGATTTGGATAGGTTGAACCAGAGTTATGCTAGTATGATTAATAGGGGTTTTTTCGCGAATTTGAAGTCTCTGGGGAGTGGATCTCTCTTTGTAATATCTGCAGGTAAAAAGATCGAGATATTATTATTTTATAACAATAAGAATTGATAGGTTTCGTGGATACCACCTTTACAATTTTTTTTGAATATCTCAATGTAAAAAAAGACTTATTTTTAATTAAAGGGACAAGAATAAGCATCTCCAAATATTAGCAGGAACAAATTTTTTGAAATTTATAATAAAGGATTCATAATACGATGTCCATATTTCACCAAAAATGCATTAAAAGGGAAAAAGCCTGAGCTCTTGTTTTCAAACAAGAAGATTAAATTTGTAAATTTATCGCCTGATAGTTATAATTTTTAAACAAATAAATTAATATTTGACGGCAAAGGTAGATTATTTACGAGGAAGATTAATATTCTACACGAAAAGGCAAAGCTTTAAAAATATACAGAAGTATTCAACCATGCAGTTTAATTCTAACTAAAGAAGATAAATGTCTAATGAAACATGGTATACTTAATTTGAAAGTTAAAAAATGAATCATCAACACTAATGAAAAAAAGGATCGGCGCTGGAATTCCAAATGGAGGCGTAGCCACCTACATTGTAAATGATATAAAAGCAACGGAAGTTCCAATACAAACTAACATAGAAACGATAACCGTTTAAATTACAATGTCGATATCACTATGCATTTGTAACGTTTACTTACCTAAAAGGTATATTTTTCGAACAAAATGAAATAAAAAACCTAATTTAGGAGTTACCTCTTGTCCGTTTACTGCTAGGTGACTTTAATTCACGTAATACTGTTTGGGGAAATCAAACAAGCTGTTACAGAGGAAGAAAGATAAGCAGCATTCTTGACAAATCTGATTTACACCTTCTAAGTAATGGATCCCTTACTCATTACAGCACAGCTCATTGTTCCTTTAGTGTAATCGACCTCACTGCATGTAGCATTCAAGTTGCTCATAAACATGAATGGAAAAAAATGCGCGAATTACATGACAGTGAATACTATCCTATGAAAAACTCAATTCGAAACATAGTTTCAGAACCAATAGACAATTATTGAGCAAGAAATAAGTGAGTTCATAAACAACCACCAATTTCTTCCACATGCGATAGACTAATTAATTTACGAATTTACCTCCTTATTTAATAACGCAACAGAAATCGCAATTGGAAAAACAACAAATAAATCAAGAAAATCTCACCCGCAATGGTGGAATGAAGCATGTCAAAAAGCAAGAGGAGAGAAGAACCAGGAATTTAACATACTCCAAAAACAAAAAACCTTAGAAAACAAAGTCTAATTTAAAAAAAGGGAGCAAAGCTCGTCGCACATTTCTAGAGGACAGTCGAGATTCATGGATAGGTTATTTATCATCCCTGGATAACAAAGCCTCAACAAATACCATCTGGAACAAAGTTAACAAAATCTTATGTTCAAATTCAACTTCAAGACTAACTGGCCTAAAGAAATCTGAAGGAGAAATTGCTACAAACTCTATAGAGATGGCAAGCCGGCTAGGAGAATTTTTTCAAAAAATCAAGCAACGAAAATTTTAATCCAAATTTCAAGAGTTTGAAGGACGTTGAAGAATCCAAATCTACTCAAAGAAAATCAGTGACAAATGAAAATAATAATAATAATCCAAACATCAATAAAGATCTTAATATTGAAGAATTGAAATCCGCAATAAAAGAAGTCCTGGACCGGATGGAATCCCTTATGCCTTTTTCCAAAGCTTACCTCCAGCAGGTATAGAGTTCCTTCTATCGATATTCAATACCATGTGGAAGAATCACACATTCCCAGATATGTGGAAGGAAGCCATAGTCGTCCCGATCACAAAGGATGGAAAAGACTTCACTCATCCACTCCAGTACCGTCCATTTTCTCTAACTTGCATAATATGCAAACTATTCGCAAAAATATCCAAAAATCTTCTACAATGGACTCTAGATAATAAAAAGTTTTTTGCCTTCCAACAAAGTCGATTCAGGCAGAAAATATCCACTTTGGATCCATTTGCTAAACTCCAAACGAATATAAGAGTAGCCTCTAAAAATAAGCATCCCCTCATATCCGTCTGCCTGGATATTGAAAAAGCTTATGAAATGGCATGGCGCCATCGAACTTTCAAAACGTAGAAAATCAAGCTATAAATGTAAATTTATTAGTCTCCATTACAAATTATATTAGTCAATGCTATATCCAAGTTAGTATCAATGGAGAATTATCCGAAAAATGTATTCTACAAAACGGAGTCCCTCAAGACTCAGTAATGAGTACTACCCTTTTTCTAGTCCTAATCAACGACGTCATACGTGAAGTAGAATCATCAGAAAATGTATCATTCTTCACAGAAGACTTAAAAATCTATTGAAAAGGGAGGAACTTACTATCACCAATATTAAATCTTCAGACCATGGAGTCTAGAAATTACAAAGGTTGACCTCAACTTGTCTACAATAAAGAAGAACGAAAACTCCGAAAATCGATGGAATCAGATCTACAAGGAAACAGAAGAAAAATACAGAGACTCTTCACATATCTTCACCGATGGATCAAAGACGAGATTAGGAGCAGGTTGTTCTATTTATTCAATTTTACCTTACTTGTGTTACAGCTTTGACAAAATACCTCGCCATGATGATCATGAAATAACAATCAAACGAAGTTTCAAAACCGTCTGATTTTGAAGCTTGAAATTTTATGGGAGAATTGTTTAAAATCCTTTCCAAATTTTTAATTTGGAAGAAGTATTTTAATTATTTCAAGGGTTAAAATAATACTTTCAACCATGAATTTTTTATATTAAAATTTTTTAAATAAGTCATTTTACTTCATCGTAAAATGTATTCCTAAATATTCTTAAACATTATTGATAGAAGAAAAAATTTAAGTGGTACGTGGTTGTTTAATGATCGGAAGTAATTCTGTTTATAACATTTTGCTAGCAGGCAATGATTCTTAGAATTTCTGAACATTTCAAAAAGATAAGAATAATTAAATCATGGGTGAAAACGTGTTTTGAGGATTGAAAAAAATAGAAGCTTTTAATAATTATGAAAGATTTGGGGAAATTATATTATTTTCAAGATTTCTGAGTACATTTCAAATGGTTTAGGTTTTATTTAAAAAGAATAATTTTAGGTTTCAAATATTTGAAAATGGGCATAAATAGTATATTTCAGGATTTAAATTTTTTTAGGTAAACTGAATTATTTAGAGTATCAAGATAATAAGGAGAAAGTTCTGAAGGTTTATTATTGAAACATATTTAATGATTGTTTTGTAATGAATTGTAAGAGGAAATTAAAAAAAAATCTCTTAAAAAATATTTGAATATGTTGTGGTATAAAATTACTTTTTCTTTTGCTTAAAAGAAATAAATAAATTGGAAAATGTTACATCTGTATCTGAAATATTATTTTATTCCATTTGTAAAAGATCCTACGTTAAAAATGTTGCCGGATTGAGATGCTAGTATATGAATATAAATGGCAACAGTTTGAAAAATGTGGCTTGCGGGGGAGCGGAGATTAAGGAAATATAATACATACTACCCGAGTAAAAATTCTTTGACTTTTTTTGGCTTGAATTGCCCTCAATTAAGACATGCTAATGTCGAAAAGGTCGACTTTAACATGAATTAGTTTTGAGACGGAGCCAGAATGCAATGTATGTCTTGGAGACATATTTCCGACCCTAAACCAAGCGGTTTATAAGTTGGAGTGTATACCTGCTCTACAAATAGGGTCATTCTGACCAATGTCAATTTTAGACGTGGTCACTCTGGAGATGCCGGCCGAAAATTTTACGAAAGCCATCATATCTACCTATGAAAGCAACTGTCGACCCTCAAGAGTCCGGAAGGCTGGGGAGACAAGTTGGTGGAACGGGAGGCTCGAAGAGCTTCGCAGGGAAACCAGGGAAAGGTTCAGACGTGCCAGTACTGGAAAAACGAAGGAACTATGGACCTCATTTACGACGATGAGGGATGAATATAGGAGTGCAATACGTAAGGCAAAGCATGAAAGCTGGACCAACTTTTGCACTGAC
>JAWWLR010000128.1:31648674-31670718 GCA_035041075.1 Acraspis erinacei | reverse complement strand
TCCTTGTTTATCCGTGGCACTTCCCTCGCATCCATAAAAAGTGACATTTGATCCCTTCTATCTCGAAAACTGGCGTTTTTTGGACCCAATATCTAAGGACTTTTTTTGATCAGCATATTATGAACTACATTTTACCACAGTTTCAGACAATTTGACCGGGACCATATTTCCCATAGATGTGTGCGGGGTCCTTTAATATGTTAGTTAAAAGGAAACACGATCGTTGATGTGCGAATAAAAATAGTACAATAAATTAAGTAACGCGTGAGAGAGATTTAATCTTTGAAGGTGACTTTCTTTTTTGAATAAGTCCTTAATGGAGGAGCTATACCAGTTTCGTTAGCTGGATCTCCATGGTCTGAAAAAATGCTTTCCACGTCATCGTGCATGAAAAATGCAGGTTTAACGTGGTCGATGGACACTTGGCGAGACACGCCATTGACATCGATTTCGTATCCGCGATCGGTCGTTCGATTAATTATTTTGTGAGGACCAGTTCAAGGTTGCTCCAGAGATTTCCTGGCACGAGTGCGAAGGAAAACGTGTGAGCCAGTTGCTAAATCTTTAGAGAAGAATGATTTACGCTTTTATTTAGGACCAACGGAGACAGGGTTAACCTTCTGCATATGTTCTCGAAATTCGTCGAGAAAAATATGCGGATCGGGAGTTAACTCGTCCGACAGGACGAACTCCCTGAGTATCTGAAGCGTAGTACCGAAAACGAATTCTTCGGGTGACGAGCCGATGTCTAAAACATTAGACCTTAGTTCTGAAAGGACGGTTGATAGAGAACGCGACCATTCCTTGTCTGGGTGACACATGATTGCGGCTTTAAGTGATCTGTCCCAACACTGGATCATCTCATTTGCGATAGGATGATAAACGGTGGTGCAAATTCGATTGCAACCAATGAATTGCATTAAGGCTTTAAAAATTTGAGATTCGAATTAACTGCCTTGATCAGTTCTTAAATTTTCCGGGGTACCGTACCGGCAAAACCAAGTGTCCACAAAAGCTCGAAAAATCGTAGGAGCCTCGATATTAGGTAGTGGAACTGCCTCAGGCCAGCGTGCAAACAGATACATTATTGTAAGGCAATATCTATTGTCGTTACTTACGGGTAACGGACCGACAATGTCCATATGAAATTGACGAAAACGGCAGTCCTTAGACACAAAATGGGCGTATAGTAAATGGTTGTCGCGGAAAACGATGGACTGCTGGAAAGCCATGCACTGCTAGGACCAGCCGGTAATGTTTCTTCGCATCGAAGGCCAGATGTATCGCTTCCTGATAACCCGCTCTGTTACTTTAGCACTTTATGGAAAAGGTGAAAAACGCGTTTTCGTAGTTGGGGTGGAATATATGGGCGTAGTGTTTCGCCTAGAAAGTCGCAATAGATTGATGATTTTCGCGAGTCCCAACATATTCTCTTAAGGGTGAAGGAACACTTGGGATCCTTAAGGAGAAATTTCAATTCTTCATCAGTCCTGAGGTTAAGCGAGCTCGATTAGGCTGCATTCGGTAGGAATGGTGATAGCCTCGACTCGAGAAAAGCGATCGGCCACGACGTTGTCGACCCGAGGAAGATGTTCCATTTGAGTAGTGAACTGGGAGATGAATGATAAATATCGTTGTTGACATTGTGAAGCCTTTTCGGAGCGTTGCGTAAACGTATAAATTAAGTGTCTATGGTCGGTGACGATTTTGAAGATTTGACCCTCTAGGTAATGTCTGAAGTAGCGAATCGCTTCAAAAATTGCCGTCAGTTCGCGATCATATGCGCTATAATTCAGTTGTGCTGCCGAAAATTTTTTGGAAAAGAAGGTTAGCGGTTTCCATACCCAATAAAATTTTTGTTCGACGGAGGCTCCTATACCGAAATCAGAAGCGTCCGTAACGAGAAAGGTCTCCGCATCTTGTGAAGGATGAGCGAGGAGTGCTGCGTGAGATAAATCTTGCGTGAATTGCTCGAACGCGCTCTCTGCTTGCTCTGTCCACTGAATGAATCTTTTGCATTTTGGCGAGAGTCGTACAAAGGTTATTTATGGGAGCTTGCTTTTCAGCGGCGTTTGGAAGACTACGACGATAAAGGTTTACCGTCCCCAGAAATCCGCGAAGTTCTACGACAGTTTTTGGCTTGATAAAATTGCTAATGGCCTGAACCTTTTCAGGCGTAGGCTCACAATCGTCGCGATTAATAATGTAGCCGAGAAACTCGAGCTCTGATTGTCCGAACTAGCATTTACTGATATTTAAGCGAAGTGAGTATTCTTTAAGGCTAGTAACTAGTAACTAGTAAACTAGTTTTAGATGATTCTCATGTTCTGCAGAGTTTGAAGAGGCGATGAGAATATCGTCTATGTAGGCGAACAAAAAGTCAATGTCACCTGCAGCTTGATAAATGTACCGTTCAATGTCTGCCCCGCATTACGAAACCTGAACATAATTGAAGTGTATTCGAACAACCCGAAAGAGGCAATAACCGCAGTAAAGGTTTAGTTCGGAGAATACTTCCTTGCTGCGGATTATTACCGAAAAATCATGCAAGTGACTTATAGGGTACCTGTCGGGCACGATAGCGGCATTTAGCCTGCCATGATCGCCACAGACACGCAATTCGTTATTTTTCTTGCGAATCATATGGATCGGAGTAGCCCATGGGCAGCTGAAAGGTCTACAAACACCGTCTTCTAAGAGCTGTTTACAAATGCTTTTTGTCGCGGTGAATTTGTCAGGAGGCAGTCGCTTTGCTATATCCGTCATCGGAGCACCTTTAGTCACGATATGATGTTGGACATTATCGTGAAGCGCTTTACTCGAATAACGGAACGAATCGGAAATGGGCCAACAGGTCTGCTCCGATTATCGGGTATGGATTTGAGGCCACACAAAAATTCCAGGACATTTGGCGACGCACATCCACATTTAGTGTTACACGCTTCTCACCGAAGGTACTAACTCGTGAGTCATTGGCAGCGAATAATATTAAATCGCAGGGTTTCGAATTTGGTCTTTTTTATTAGCTGGAAGTAAAGAAATATCCGAGCCGGAATTGATTAGGTAAATTAGGGCGGAGTCACGGTCGCGGATATGGAGAGGTTTAGATTTTCTGTAGCCTACGTCAAGAGTCTCCACTCGACAAGGCTTTTCTAGTTTACCGAAGTCGTCTCTTGACTCTTTCAAGCGCATGGTTCAACACATTTATGCGCATCTTTGCGACAAGTGAAATGATAGGAGCAGAGACTTTCTGTTCCACTGAATTTTGTAGTCTATGTATCCACTTGTTTTGCTAATTGGCAAGCCACGGTGACTGAAGAATCCATAGGGGACGCTGCCGAACGTGCATTAGATGTAGTAATAGTGCTAGAATTTCAAGAGGCTGCCGCGAAAGTTTGCAATCCGGAAGTATTGGAAGCTTCGCAGACCTTATCAGCCAAACTCGCGAGAGTTTTTAGGTCCCCGATTTCGCTTTTATTGAACTCGTTAGTTGTTCTAAACATATGGATTTTAGTACTTCTTCATTAGAGATGCTGTCGTTTAAGCTTCTCAGCTAGTTTAACAGGAGAGAAGGCTTTCCTTGGCCAACTACCCACACCCCCCTGAGGATTTGCCGAAGCCTAGCCTCATTAGAAATTGAGTACGTGTCTAAAAGTCTTTTTTTATGGCCGTATACATGTTCGAGGGCTGTTGGTTAGTTAAGTCTTTAATGTTTGCTACCACGTCAGGCTCCAACTGCGCTATAAGTGCAAGCGCTTTAGTTTGCTCATTTGTAGTTCGAGTCTTCGCGAAGGATGCTTCTACTATAAGGAACCAACAGGATAGGTCCTGTTTATAAAATTTAGGAATTTTTATTGGTGTAAGAATCAACACGATTGACAGGAAAATTGGCCACCTTCGCGACGATTTGCTTTATATTGTCTTGCTCCGAAGATCCGGGTAGATCGGCTCGCTCGTCGGAGTTAGGCATGGTTAAGCTCATCATCTAAGGTTTAATGCCAGAAGAAAAAAAGGTGTGTAACCGAAAAAAATCAAAGCAGAAATTGGGAATTCAGATTCTAAAAACCGAGAAATATCTCGATAAGCTCCACCCTGGTTGACTTAAAATGTTCTAAGAAAATCAGTGTTCCTCACGACGAGAACGTTGAGAACCTATGCCAATTCCCGAATAAATCTTAAAAACAATTGTATGACAGGATTGTAAAAATTGCGGCAACATAATAAATACTAACGTGTAAAAATCGGTAAAAACGAATTAATAAAAATCGAAAAATTATAAAAATGCAACAAAAGTACAAAAATTAGAATTAAAATTGTTTAGATTAGGATTTTTGTACTGTTCAGGTCCAGAGAAACGGATGCCCAATCGGAAGTTTTGTATGTTGTGAACTATTTAATTAATTTTCAGTTGATTAATTTTGACAACAATATTCTGACAACATAAAAAATCAATTTAAGATGTTCTAAATTAAGTAACATGAATTGATTATTTACTTTCAGATTATGTAATTCAATACTAGCTCTTACTTTTACAATAAAAGTTTATTTTCTCTTTAGAATACCTCTATTGAATTTTATGATTTTTCTGGTGCTTGTGCAGTGAAATGAGTATCTGAATTCAATTTTTAAAACTATAAGTAAATTTCAATTTTTTTAAATTGGTTTTAAAGGTTATTAATAAATAAAATAAATACAAATTCTTCATTAAATTTAAAGAAAATATAATGTAAAAATTATTATAATTATCTAATGAAAATTATTCTTAAATGCTTTTTTGAAATTAGTACTAAACCATCGGCAAAAGTAATTTGGCGATAGTGAATTCTCTTTTGTTAAAGCTGCTTCGGCTTTAACGAACACACTCTCACCACGTATCTCGTGCGCGTAGTGTTATTACTCGTATATAAAATGCGGATTCTGTACAAAAAGTTTTGCTAATAAAAATTTTATTGCAACTTCTGCCAGTAATCAAAAACTGAAATTTCTCGTTTACAATTTTACCTTACGATTTAAATGTTACACATATGGTCTACACATCAGCATTACCTTTTTCCAACTTCTAAATTATATTCCTAGCCTCAGTCGCCCACGGAAATTAGATTGATGAGTGGTGGGGAGGGGGGTGATTATGCTAAGAATGTCACCAACCTTCAGCAGCGTGGTGTTAGATGAGATATAGTTGATATAGTTGAATGAAAAATATAATTTTTTTATTAATTTTTCAAATTTGTATTAAACTTTTTAAAAAGTAAGTTTTTTGAAACCCCACACACAAGATGAAAAGGAAATTAAATAAGCAAAGCTTAATGAGAATATTTATATTTGAGGTTTATTTTTTTAATTGTTTTTAAGTTTATAGAAATATATTTTTTGTAAGATTCTTGTGCATTCAAAAAGATTTTTGCAGAGTTCAGATCTTTCGAAAAAGTCTAATTTTTGTTATTTTACAGGATTTTGCCAAATTTGCGGCAAATTTGAGTTAGTTTAAAATATATGTGGGACTTTTCGAATTTTTGAAAAGAAATGCGTTTCAATCTGACTCAAATTGTTCCTAAAATTTTCAAAAAAAAATTTGTGTTTCAATCTTCCAAAATTTTCTCGCCATTTTCAGAAATATTTTGAATTTTTTGAAAACCTTTTTAAATTTTCTTTAATAACCAATTTTTCAAAATAAAAATAAAATTTCCACGAATCTTAAGAAAAATTTTGTTATATTCTTGAAGCCTTTTTAACTTATCTAGAAGCTTCGGATTTTTTTTTAATCTTCAAATATTTATAATTTGCTTTGAATGTTTGTAAATCTTTTAAAATTTTAAATTCTTTTTCAACAATTTCCAAAATCGTGCAACTTTGTAAAATTATTCAGAAGCTTCAAAATTTGTATTACGAAATATTAAAAAAATGAAACTTTTTCGACTTTCAAAGTGTTGTTTTAAATTTCCAATTCATTTTGAATCTTTTCAAAACTTCTAAGTTTCTCTTAAATTTACTTGAATTTTTCTATAAAATATTGTAATCTTGTTGATTGAAAAAATTTTCTTTGAAATTGACCACATTTTTTTTCGTAATTTTAGGAAACAATTTAAGATGATTTGAAATCTTTTTTTATTTTATTTTTAAATTCTTTTTTCAAAATAACATTTCAGTACAAATTTTGCCAGGAATTATAAGCAATTTTGTATGATCGTGAAACGTTTCTAAATCTTTAAGAAGCTTCCAAAATTTGTATTTCCAATTTTTTATAAATGTATGTAAAATTTTATTTTTTTTAATTTAAATTTTATAAATGTATATAAATGTCTCTTAAACTTGATTAAATGCTTTTTAAAACTTTGCAATCACGCGAATTAAAAAATGTTGCTTTCAATTCCTCCATATTCTATTTCGAAATATTAACAGATAATTAAAAATATTTCGGAATGTTTGTAAATTTTTTCTTAAAATTATTCTTTGAAATAAAAAAACCAATTTAAATGTTCGGAGGAATTTTAAGGCTTTTTTTCAAATATCTTGAAACCCGGAAAAATAGAAAATTTTATTAAAATACATCGACAATGTTACATTCTTAACTCTATTGAAATAATAAAAAGGTCAAATTGTGCAATTGTAAACATGACGCAACCTGTTTACAATTTAAATTAAAATTACATTACATTATTTGCCTTGAATGAGCATCAGCTTGAATAAATAGAGTACCTAAAGAAGGTTATTTTAATTTTATAACTTTTTACATATGCAAAAGTTAATTTGAAGACTTTGCATAGAAATTTTTTTTAATTTAAATAAATACTAGTAAAATTTTACACATTTGATAAGGCAAAACTTAGCCCCTAAATATAAGTTTTTAGCAAAAAATAAAATAGTTACATTTTAAGTTAAAAAAATTAATTTTCAAGAAAGCAGATACATTTTCGACTAAAAAATTTGACTTAACAAAATAGTTGAACTTTAAACCTGAAAAGATGAATTGTCACAAAGAATGTAATTTTTAATCGAGGCAAATGAATTTTTAACTAAAATATAAGTTTTTAAACAAAAACATAATAGTTACAATTTCAGGTTAGACAATTAATTTTCAATAAAAAAAGCTAATTTTCTACCAGTTATTCCAGTTATCTACCAGATCAATTTTCAAAAAGAGGAGATTAATTTTCTACCCAAAAATACGAATTTTTAACGAAATACATAAATATTCCACCAATTTTCCAGCTAACAGAAAATAGTTGAACTTTCTACAAAATCAGTTGAATTTTGGACCTAATAGTTAAATTATTAAAAGGAAAAATAATTTTTTCGATCAAAAATGAAAGTTATATTTTCAGTTCGAAAAATTAATTTTAATTTTAATTTTTTTGTAAATTTTTCACTCTAAAGGTGAATTTTTAACTAAAATTGTATAAAAGATCTTTTAAAGAAAAATATTTTTTTGGACTTTCCAAAAATTTTTATTGACAAACACATTTTAAAGAAAGCAGAACCACTAATAAACTAATTCTTAATTTTTTTCGAAAAGAGGTCGTCTTTGAAATCCTTAAAAAATTTCTTTACTCTTGAAATTTCTCTGAAATATTTTTAAAACCTTCTAAATTTTTATAAATTATTTGAATATATTAAAATCTTTAAAATCCTTCAAATCTGAAATTTTTTTAAATCTTTTGGAATTTGTATTTTATTTTTGAAATATATCTGAAATCTTTCTTAAATCTGTTGTATTCATTTGAAACAATAAAAATATTTTAATTTGTTTAAAATCTTTTGAAATATTAAGAATCTGGCTAACTCTTTTTAAAAATTTTTAAATCTTTTAAATCTTTTGGAAGTTTTAAAATCTTTGGAAATGTTCAAAGTCTTTCAAATTTTTGAAATCTTTATCAAATTTTCGAAGTCTTTAAGAAAGAGTTAAATCTTTTAAATCTTTGTCAAATATTTATTAAAATCAATGTGAATTCATTGAAATTTCTTAAAATAATTATAATCTTTATGAAATCTTGAAAATTCTGTAAAATCTTTTGAAATGTTTATTAAATATTTAAAATCCCTAAAGTATTAAAAAATACTTCAAATCTGAAATTTCGGAAAACTTTTTTGAAATCTTTTGTTATTTTTATGATATTTTTGGAATATCTTTGAAATCTTCTTTTTGCTCGCTTGAAATATTTTATGATTTGTTGAAATCTTTTAAATAAGTTTACCATCTTTGAAATATCTGTCAAATCTTTCTTAAAGCTTTTGAATTCATTTGGAACTATTTAAATATTTTTAATTTGTTTAAAATCGTTTGAAATCTTTAAAAAAATCTGTTTTACTCTTTTCAAAAATTTAAAAATATTTGAAATCTTTGGAAAATTTAAAAATCTTCGAAAATGTTCGAAATCTTTGAAATTCTTTTTAAATTTTTGTAAAATATTTTAAATCCTTTAAATATTGAAAGCCTTTGAAATCTGTAGTCTTTATGAACTTTTTGAAAATCTTTCAAAATTTTAATAAAATCTTTGAAATTTTTGGGAAATCTTTTGTTTTTGCTCGCTCGAAATCTTTTAAGATTTGTTGAAATCTTTTTAATAAGTTTAACATTTTTGAAATATCTGTGAAATCTTTATTAAAGCTTTTCAATTCATTTGAAAATATTTCAATATTTTTAATTTGTGTAAAATGTTTTGAAATCTTTGAAATCTCGTTCAAAATTGAAAAAAATTTTTCATTTTTTAAATCTTTGGAAATTTTAATGGTATTGTTGAAAAATTTTTTTTGCTCATTTGAAATCTTCTAAGGTTTGTTGAAATTTTTTGGAATAAGTTTAATATCTTTGAAATATCTGTTAAATCTTTCTTATAGCTTTTGAATACATTTGAAACTATTCAAATATTTTTTAATTTCTTTAAAATATTTTGAAGTATTACAGAATCTGGTTTACCCTTTTCAAAAATTTAAAAATCTTCGGAAATTTTAGAAATCTTTGAAATCCTTGCAATCTTTATTAAATGTTCGAAGTCTTTTGGAAAGTGTTAAATCTTTGAAATCTTTATCAAATCTTTATTAAAATCATTTTGAATTCGTTGAAATCTCTTTAAATAATTAAAATTTTTGCAAATCTTGAAATTTCTGTGAAATATTTTGAAATCTTTTGAAATGTTTATTAAATATTTGAAATCCTTAAAGTCCCAAAATACTTCAAATCTGAAATCTCTTAAGATTTTTTTGAAATCTTTTGAATTTTTTATGATGTGTTTGAAATATTTTTTGCTCTTTTAAAATTTTCTAAGATTTCTTGAAATCTTTTGAATAAGTTTAACATCTTTGAAATATCTGTGAAATCTTTCTTAAAGCTTTTGAATTCATTTGGAACTATTTAAATATTTTTAATTTGTTTAAAATCTTTTGAAATTTTAAAAATCTGGCGTAAACTTTTCAAAAATTTTAAAATCTTTGAAATCTTTTCAAAGTTTTTAATTCTTGAGAAATATTCGGAATCTTTGAAATCCTTGCAATCTTTATGAAATGTTTGAAGTCTTTGGGAATTTTCTGTAAAATCTTTCGAAATCATTTGAAATTTTTATAAAATATTTGAAATCTTTAAAATCTTAAAAATATTTCAAATCTGAAATGTTTGCAAATTTTTTTAAAATCTTTTGAAATTTGTATGATATTTTAAAAATCTTTTGTTCTTTTTATGATATTTTTGGAATATCTTTGAAATCTTCTTTTTGCTCGCTTGAAATAGTTAAAGATTTGTTGAAATTTTTGGAATAAGTTTAACATCTTTGAAATATCTGTAAAATCTTTCTTAAAGATTTTGAATTCATGTAGAACTATTGAAATATTTTTAATTTGTTTAAATCCTTTTGAAATCTTACAAAATCTGGTTTACTCTTTTCAAACTTTTTTAAATCTTTGAAATGTCTTAAAATACTTAAAATCTTTATGAAGTCTTTAAATTTCTGTCAAATCTTTTGGAGGCTTAAATTTTTATAAAATATTTGAAATCCTTAAAATCTTAAAAAAAACTTCAAACTTGAAATTTCTGAGAATTTTTTGAAATATTTAAAAATTTTTAAAATTTTTTTTTGGGCCCGTTTGAAATCTTCTAAGATTTGTGTTTAATCTTTATGAAATCTTGAAATTTCTGTGAAATCTTTTGAATTCTTTTTAAATTTTTGTAAAATATTTTAAATCCTTTAAATCTTGAAAACCTTTGAAATTTGTATTCTTTCTGAACTTTTTCAAAATCTTTCAAAATTTTAATGAAATCTTTGAAATCTTTGGAAAATCTTTTTTTTTCTCCCTCGAAATCTTTTAAGATTTGTTGAAATCTTGTGAATAATTTTAACATCTTTGAAATATCTGTGAAATCTTTATTAAAGATTTTGAATTCATTTGAAAATATTTTAATATTTTTAATTTGTGCAAAATCTTTTGAAATCTTTGAAATCTGGTTTAACACTTTTTTTTAATTTTTGAAATCTTTTTAAAAAAAATTTTAAAATATTTTTAAAATCTTGAAATTTCCGTGAAACTTTTTGAAATCTTTTAAAATATTTCAAATTCTGAAAATTTAAAAATCCTTAAAATATAAAATCTTTGAGAATCTTTTTGAAATCTTTTCAAATTGGTATCGTATTTTTTAAAAAAATATTTTCAAAATCTTGAAATTTCCGTGAAACTTTTTGAAATCTTATAAAATATTTCAAATTCTGACAATTTAAAAATCCTTAAAATATGAAATCTTTGAGAATCTTTTTGAAATTTTTTCAAATTGGTATCGTATTTTTAAAATATTTTTTTGTGCTTTTTTTTTAAATCTTCTACCATTTCTTGAAACCTTTTTAATAAGTTTGACATCTTGTCAAACTTTTTCAAAAATTTGTAATTTCTTGAAATCTTTTTAAAGTTTAAAAATCTTAGAAAATATTCGAAATCTTTAAAATTCTTGCAATCTTGATGAAATGTTCGAAATCATTCGAAAGTTTTTGTGAAATCTTTGAAATGTTCGTTAAATCTTTTGAAATATTTGTAAATCTTTTTTAAATTTTCACTTTTGCAATATTTCTTATTCGTTGAAATCCCTTAATTATTTGCAATCTTATTGAAATCTTTTCAAATCTTCTAAAAAGTTTTGAAAGCTTTTGAAAACTTCGAAATGTGAATTGTGAAATTTTTCTTAATTTTTTGTTTTTGAAGACTTTTTTATTAATTAAAATCATTGAATTATTTAAAATCTCATTGAAATCAATTAAAATCTTTTAAATTTTATTTTTTAACTATTAGGGAGAGTAAATTTTCTTTTAATCGTAAAAAGAAAGTGAGAAGAAAATAGTTTTTAAACCAAAAAATATCTAAAAATTTGTTACAAAGTCTTGTTCTAAAAATAAATAAAAAATTAAGCTTTCGGAAAAAGGAAACAAACTAAAATAGCATTTTATTTACCAAAATTTTCACCTGAATTAAAAAAAATTGTGTGAGAACGACACAAGTTGCAATAAAATGTTAAAAAAATTATTTAAAAATAAAATGCGACCTTTTTTTAATTATGAAAATAATATATAGAAGAGTTGTGACAACATTTTAAAAAAGCTCATTTTGATATTTTAAAGATGAATCAAAATTAGTCTCAGGCTTTTTTTATTTGATTCTCTATTTGGTTTTTAATAATATAATGTAATAATAAATAAATAAAATAATATAATTAAATTTATTTTTAGACTATAAAATAGAAAATTCAGTACAAATTTAAAAGAAAAATTATTTAGAATTTTTGACAGAGGAGTTTCTACAAAATAAAACCATAATACTGACTTTAGTTTTTACCCCCCCCCCCCCCCAGCGAAACAAAAAGGGCCCAAAAATAAAAAATAAACATTTTTACGTCCTATTGTTAATTTTCAATTATTTCTGTCATGTTTTTTTATACAAATAATTACTAATGGACTATATGAATAATTCCCATTAATTTTTTAACAATTTTCAATTGTTTAAGTGAATGTGACTAATTAAAAAAGTATTTTTTTTAAATTTTTGTTAAATAAACGTATTTTCTGAATTAAATGTAATAGTTGGTTATTTTTTTTAGCAGCATTTTTATTTTTTTAATAATGAAATTATATAAACAATTGATTCTGGTTTATTTTTAAAATGTCTAAAAATTTGAAGAAAAAAAACAATAAGTAATTGTATAAACAATTACATAAAGCTTTTAAGCAGAATTTGCTGCTCAAAATCATTTATTGTTTTTTGATTCATAAAATGCAAATTTTAAATTATTTTGGGAAAAAATAATTGTTTCAGCAAATTAAGTTTGTTTAAAAAATTAAAAAAAGGTTAATATATATCTATACGCGACACATAAAACTTTTTCAAAAGTTCCATTTTATTTTATTTTTGAAAAAAATGCGTAAGTAAATAAAAATTGTTTAAACAAATAGAAAAATTTTTAATTAGAAGAAACGTATCAAAAGTATGTATTTATTTAACAAAAGGCTTAACATAAAATACCCAATTGAGAAAAAAGTTGACACCATTGGATCAATTTTGAAATACTTTGAAAATAAATAATAATAATTGTTCAGATAATTAAATAAACTTTTTTTTAAATTCACTACTCCGTAAAATGACGAACTATTACAATTTATTCAGAAAATACGTTTTTAAATCATTTTTTGGGAAAAATAAGTTTTTATATAATTTAAATTCATTTAAACAATTAAAAATTGTTGAAAAAGTCATGGTGATTTTCACATTGCGCATTAGAATTTACACATTAGACTTTTATCATTTGGGAAGGGATCAAGAAATATTGAAAAATTTTTCGAAAATGTTTCCCAGTTTTCAAATATTTTTAAGTGACTCGAACTTCTCTGAAAATTTTCAAAATTAAAGAATTACCTTTTAATCTTCTCAATTCTTCTAGAAATTTAAAGAAAATTGGTATATTCTCTTCAAAACTTTCGAAATTATTTTAAGGCTTCTAAAGTTTAGTTTTGAAATCTTTAAAAATCTGCATTTCTAAAAATCTTCTAAAGTTTAAAATTCATTTGGAATTTCTTCAATTTTAGTGAATAATATTATTTTATTTTTATTATTTTATATTGTTTTAGATATTTTACTAATAATAATTAATTTTAATTTAAATTAATTTTTACTTAAATTTTTCAAACGATTGAAAAAATTGATTTTCATATATTATAAATAATTTTCAATTATTAATTAAAGCAAAGAGTTATTATGCACTTGAAATTGATTGATTTTTGATAATTAAAAAATATAAAAATGCTCTTTGGATAAAATTGAAGCGTTATGATTTTGAAATTTTTTTTCTGTTTGTTGCCAGATAATTTATTTGCTAACATTAAGTGTTCCGTAATTAAGAAGAGAGAAGAAAATTAAACAAATATTGAATAATTTGAAATGAGTCTTAATATTTATTTTTTACGTAACGAAAATATTTTTATGTAAATATTTAAATTAGCATGGATTCTATTTTCTACAAATTAAAAATAAAATTTTTTATTTCCAGATTATAATGTAGCAAATAATATAACATATAACAAAATAATAACATTAAAAACAAATTGATTCATTTTACATTTCCTACAAATTTTCAGAAACAGTTCCGGTCAATTTAGGGAACAAAAATTGGTTTAAACCATTTCGCTACTTTTCAAAAAAATTATCAAATTTAAAAAAGAACAAATTCAATTATTGTTTTAGTTATAAATTTTATTATTTGTATGAAAATTTAATAATTTTCTTAAAAAGACATCCAATTTTGTTTAAAATTGTTTAAAATTCTTATTTTGCTGTTAGAAAGTGATTTGGAATCATCTTAGGATGAAAATTTAACTATTTTTTTAAAGGTTTTTTTATTTAATTTATTTGTTTAAGGAGAAATTTAATCTTTTTTTTAATAAAAATGTAACTTTTGGGTTGAAAATTCCAATCTTTTTTTGAAAATTTGTTATTTTTCTTTTTAAAATTCACATGATTTAGCAAAACAATTTTGTTAAAAACTCATAATTTTGTTGGAAAAGTATACCGCTTAAATATAATATTTGTTTGTTGAAAAAATAACTGTTTTTTAAAAAATATTTTTATTTATTAAAAAATTCTTTTTTTTTTCAAGAAAAATTTCATATTTTTTGGATAAAAATGCAACTATTTAATCAAAAATTAAAATACTTTCATAAATATAACTATTTCGTAGCAAATTTACTTTTTGTTTAACATTTTGGGTTTGAAAAATTACCTGAAATATTTTCTAAATAAAAGTTCCACTTATAAATAAAAATTTCCTTTTTTATTACAAATTCACCTGTTTAGGTAAATTTTTTTAATACTTTTATGATAAAAATGCAACTATTTGGTAGAGAATTCAAGTGTTTTGTTAAAAATTTATCCTTTTTGGTCAAAAAATTCGATTTTTTCGATTGAAAATTCAAATTGTTTCGTATAAACGTATTTTTTGTTAAAAATTTTTTTGATCTTGCAGTCAACTGGAATCTTTATTTGGATGAAAACTCAACTTTTTTATAATTAAATATTATTCTGCTTTAAGAGAAATTTAATATTTTTTGTGATAAAAATACAAGTATTTGGAGAGAATTCAACAATTTTTTTAAGAAATCATCCTTTTCAGTTAAAAGTTCATCTTTTGGATTAAAAATTCAATTGAAATATTTTTTAATAGAAAATTTAACTATTTTTTTGAAAATTTAAACAGTTGGTAAACATTTATTTTTGAACAGAAAATGTAACTTTTCTGTTTTGTGAGATTAATATTTTTTAGTTGAAAATTAGCCCTTTTGTTAAAAAAAATTTTTAGTTTGCAATTTTATTTTGGTTTAATAAAAATGAATTAGTTTCGTGGAAAATTAATTTGTTAAAAATGAAAAATTAGTGAAGAAAAATCAGAGAAAATTTATTTATGAAATTAGAAATAAGGCAAACAATTTAATTAATCATTAATTGATCATTTATTAATTATTTTCGGAAATTTTAAATTTTGTCAAAATTTAAATTTCAGGAATAGAAATATTTATGGGAATTTAATAATTTATTTATTTTATAATTCGTAATTTAATTTAATTTAATAAAAAAATAAAAGATTTTTGAATATTTCAGACCATTTACCATAAATTAATTTTAGGTAATTTTAATTAAAGTAATTTTACAGGTAAATATGCTAACTTACCACAAATTACCTCAAATTGAATTTGAAACATTTTGATCAATTTCAAAAAAGTTAATAACTTTTTGTTAATTTATGGTAATAATAAAGGTAATTTATGGTAAATTACCATTAAATGCCAAAAATTAAATTTAAAAATGTCTATAAATTTTCGGCAATTTTAAACATTTTTATAAATTCCCGGAAATTTATGAAATTGTTTGGCAATTTATGGTAACTTCCCATCAATTGCCCGAAATTCAATTTAAAAAGGTCGATAATTTTTCTGAGATTCATGGTAAGTTTCGGTTTATTAAAAGGAATTTTACAGATAAATATGGTAACTTACCATAAATTACCCAAATTCAATTTTAAACATTTTTGTTGATGGTTGATGGTAACTCGCCATAAATTGTCCAAAACAAAATTGAAACATGGCTATCAATTTCCGGAAATTTATGGAAATTCTCGGTAATTTATAGTAATCTTCCAGGTAATTGATATTAATTTACCATAAATTAATTTTAAGTAATTTTAATTAAAGAATTTTACAGGTAAATATGGTAACTTACCATAAATTACCTGAAATTGAATTTGAAACATTTTGATCAATTTTGGAAAAGTTAATAATTTTTTGTTAATTTATGGTAATATTAAGGGCAATTGATAATAATTTACCATAAATTGTCCAAAGCGAAAATTAAAACTTTGGTCTAAATTTCCGGAAATTTTTCGTTTATTTATAGTAATTTTACAGGTACATATGGTAATTTACCATAAATTACCCAAAGTTCTATTTTACATATTTTTATATATTTCTGGAAATTTATGCATTTTTTGGTAATTTATGGTAATACTAAAGGTAATTTATGGTGAATTACCATTAAATGCCAAAAATTCAATTTAAAAATGTCTATAAATTTGAGGTAATCTTAAACATTTTTATAAATTCCCGGAAATTTATGAAATTTTTTGGCAATTTATGGTAACTTCCCATCAATTGTCTGAAATTCAATTTAAAAAGGTCGATAATTTTCCTGAGATTTATGGTAATTTTCGGTTTATTAATATGAATTTTACAGATAAATATGGTACCTTACCATAAATTACCCAAGTTCAATTATAAGCATTTTTGTAAATTTCAAAAATTGATGCATTTTTTGGGTAATTTATGGTAATATTACAGATAATTGATAGTAACTCGCCATAAATTGTCAAAAAAAATTGAAACATGACTATAAATTTCCGGAAATTTTCGTTAATTTATAGTAACTTTAAAGGTAATTGATAATAATTTACCATAAATTAATTTAAAGTAATTTTACAGGTTAATATGGTAACTTACCATAAATTACCTGACATTGAATTTTAATAAATTTCCATAAATTTATGAAATTTTTTGGTAATTGATGGTAATATTGCAGGTAATATATGGTAACTTAAGGTAAACTACAAATAATTCAATTTACAAATTTCTACAAATTTCCGGAAATTTTTGGTTAACTGCGAGCTCATAGATGTATAATTTTCATTATTCACGTATAAAGCCATTTTTCCGTCCCTAGGGAATAAAAAGTACTTTTCACTCCCTTATAAATTGAAAAGGGCTGGAATTATGTATGTGTTATAAAAATTTAATTTTTGAAGTTTTCTTGTAAACATATGAAAAAAATTAAATAATGTTTTATTTATTTAAATTTTTGAAATTCTCCCCCTACACCCCTGCCTACCCACGTTAGGAAATTCAGGACCTACCCACTTTTTTTACAATCTCAGGATTATCTCAAATCGTGCATTGATGGAAATTTCTATAAATGTCCGAAATTCAAAATAACTGTTACACCTTGGAAATGTTATGAAATACTTTTTAATCTTATTTAAATGTTTATTCATTACTATTAATGATAATGAATAACATTTAAAATAAATATATAGTTTAGAGATATAATAAAAATGGTACGAGTGTGAAAAAAGCGCTAATTAAATAGGAATAATTTTGACATAGCTTTTAAAGTATAATTTATAATCTATTTATCAGTTCGTGTAAAAATTATGTCAAGAAAAGAAAAGGCTTAATTGAAACAAAGACAGGTGAAATTATTACCATGAATGGATGTTAAATCTTAATGTTAACATTTTCCAAAAACTGGGGTTCGAACTTCTAAACTCGCGAAGTGATGTGTAACTAACATTGATTCAAATACATATATTCTCATCTAATTTCAATCTTCATTATTTAAAATTCCAGTGCAAAAGGTGAAAATTATCATTTTCGTCGAGCGTCGGATACAAAATTTTGCTACAACTAAACAGGCATAGTTTTTTACTACTGAAATATTCCGAAATCGTTTAGTAATTGCTTTAGTAAGCTTTTCTTACAATATTTATTAGAAAACTGCTAATTTATTTAGTAAGGCTTAGAATTAACTAAGGCTTATCATTAACTAAGGCTTATTACTAACCAAGGCTTAGTAATACCCAGGCTTAGTATTAACTAAGGTATAGTATAACTAAGGATTAGTTTAAAATAAAGTTGAATTAGTCTTAACTAATGATTAGTATTAACTAAGGTCTAGCATTAAATAAATCTGAGTATAATTAAGGATTAGTTTTAAATAAAGTTTAGTAATAACTAATGCTTATTATTAACTAAGGTTTAGTATTAACTAAAGCTTAGTATAACTAAGGATTAGTTTTCATTGAAGCTTAGTATTAACTAATTCTTAGTACTAACTAAGGCTTATTATAAACTAAGACTTAGTATTAACTAAGGATTAGTTTTAAACACAGTTTAGTATTAACTAATGTTTAGCACTAACTAAGGTTTAGTATTATCTAAAGCCTAGTATAACTAAGGATTCGTTTCAAATAAAGGTTAGTATTAACTAATGCTTATGATTAACTAAGGCTTATTAATTAAGGATTAGTTTTCCATCAAGTTTAGTATTAACTAATGCTCAGTATTACCTAAGTTTTAGTTTTAACTAAAGCTTATTATAACTAAGGATTAGTTTTAAATAAAGCTTATCATTAGCTAATACTTACTATTAACTAAGGCTTAGTATAATCAAGGATTAGTTTTAAATAAAGCATAGGATTAACTAATGCTTAGTATTAACTAAGTGTTAGTATAACTAAGGCTTAGTTTTACATAAGGCTTAGTATTAAATAAGGCTTAGTATGAACCATGGCTTAGTATTAACTAAGGCTTGGTAAAACTAATGATTAGTATTAACTAAGATTTAATATTAACTAAAGCTTAGTATAATTTAGGATTAGTTTTAAATAAAGCTTAGTATTAACTAAAGCTTAGTATTAAATAAGGTTTAGTATAAACTGAAGCTTAGTATAACTAAGGATTAGTTGTAAATAAAATTTATTATTAACTAATGCTTAGTTTTAATTAAGACTTAGTATTAACTGAGGCTTAGTATTAACTGAGGCTTAGTATTAACTAAGGATTAGTATTAAATAAGTCTTAGTATAACTAATGCTTAGTTTTAACTAAGGCTTAGTATTAACTAAGTCTTGGTATATCTAATGCTGAGTTTTAACTAAGGCTTAATATTAACTAAGTCGTGGTATAACTAAGGCTTATTATTAACTAATGCTTAGAATTAACTAAGTCTCAGTATAACTAAGGCTTAGTTATACTGAGACTTAGTACATTTAAGGCTTATTATTAACTAAGTCTCAGTATAACTAAGGCTTAGTATTAACTAAGACTTAGTATTAACTAAGACTTAGTATTAACTAAGCCTTAGAATTAAATAAGGCTTAGTATGAACTAAGTCTTAGTATAACTAAGACTTAGTTTTTACTAAGGCCTAGTATTAACTAAGGCCTAGTATATCTGAGGCTTAGTATTAGCTAAGGCTTAGTATTAACTAATGCTTTGTATTAACTAAGACTTACTATTAACTAAGGATTAGTATTAACTATGTCTTATTATTAACTAAGTCTCAGTATAACTAAGGCTTAGTTTTAAATCAGGCTTAGTATTAACTAAGGATTAGTGTTAAGTAAGCCTTGGTATAACTATGGTTTAGTTTTAACTGAGCCTTAGAATTAACTAAGTCTTGGTATATCTAATGCTTAGTTTTAACTACGGCTTAGTATTAACTAATGCTTCGTATTAACTAAGTCTTAGTATTAACTATGTCTTAGTATAACTAAGGCTTAGTTTTTATTAAGGCCTAGTATTAACTAAGGCCAAGTATATCTAAGACTTAGTATTAACTAAGTCTTAGTATTAACTAATTCTTAGTGTTAACTAAAACTTATAATTAACTATGGGTTAGTATTAACTAAGGCTTAGTATTAACTATGGTTTATTATTAACTAAGTCTCAGTATAACTCAGGCTTAGTATCATCTAAGACCTAGTGCAACTAGGGCTTAGTATTAACTAATACATAGTATTAACTAAGGCTTAGTAGTTTTTAACTGATTACTACTTATTCAGATTTAGAAAGTAGGTATCAACTCTTCAGCACAGCTACACTTTTGTATGGACATAAGGGGTGACACCAATCTAGGGAATTCAAGGATTTAATTGCTCGTAAAAGTGTAAATGCGTTTATATCCAAAAAAAATTTGTTCAGAGTTTGAGGACCTATTGCTTGAACACCGTTTCATGGATCTTTTTGAAATTTTGACTGTAGCTTCACAAATATATGCTCTATGGAAGTACGTAGCCGTTTTTTGATTTAATGTGAAAAATATTATAAACAATTTACTGCTTTTTTGAATTATTTCTACAAAATTTGATTTAAGAAAAACCCCACCAAGTTTAATAATGAATAGTATGTAAGTGATAACAGTTTTTGGATTCTCGTTCCAGGTCTTATATTTACTAGAAAACCGTTTTTTCTGAAGGTCTTTTAAAGAAGACGCTTTTCAAAACGGGCTCTTTCGCCGACGTTGGGTATAAAAATTAAATTTTTTTAAATTTTTGTTATAACTTAATATGGTTTAAACAAACCCTCTAAAATAAATCCTACCACTTTCTTTGTACTCCCAAAATAAATCGTCAAAGTTGGGGTTTTTTTCTGCTGCTGGAGTGGTGTTACCTCTGAAATATTTCTATTTTTACTGCAAATATTAACCGATTTTTAATAATTTTTTCCATTTCTTTTACTTATGTGAATAAACTAATTTTTCTAATAAAAATTGAAGTAAGCCATACATTCATAATTTCAGTTTATGTGGCCGGCCTTAATCTCATAACAATGAAAGGGTCATTGGTCCGGTTGTTTCAACTCGTTGAGCTTCACTGCTATTTTAATTACGTTTTCCATTATTGAACCAAAATATAAGCATTTTTTTAAAAACCGGTTCTGCTCAGCAGAACAGAATAATATTTACTTGACCTGTGCAAAAAATTACACAAAAATATTCAACCGTACGGCTGAAACTTACATACCGTTTTCTGACACTAATAAATCCCCTTAAGAATTCAAGTCTAGCTGAGCCGGGCTCGATCAATTTCGAGCGGAGATCGGTCCGGGTCGAGCAAATTGAAAAGTTAAAAAAATTTTAGGTTCTCGAAGAGGTGTGGGTACCCGGAAACTTCGGATTCTGGGCCAGGTTTGAGTGTTTGAATAATTCGAGGTACTCGAAAATTTTGGGTTCCCGAAGCGTTTCCGGTACCCAAAAATTTTGAATTCTGGGAAAAGTTTGTTTACCCAAATATTCCTGGTACCCATATTTATTTCGGGAACTCAAATCTGTTCCAAAACCCAAATTGGAAAATGCTATTAATTTTTCCCGAAAGAAAAACCTGAAGTAATTCCAGTATTCAACACCTTCAGGAAGTCAAAACTGTTCAAATACTCGAAAATTCTAGTATAGTATTTTCTGGTCCGGGTCGGCCCGAGCTTTCACGCTTTTTGCATATCTCTAAAAGGATGCTTTAATTTGAAAAAAAAACTTGAAGGTCCTTTAAGAAATAAGACCTCGGCTATTTCCCAGAACCTTTCCCCCTTTTCCTTTCTTCTCCAGATTCTCCTCTAGATCTGCCAATAAGAGACTGAATAGTAGGGGACTAAGTGGGCACCCTTGCCTGAGCCCCCTTGTACTCCAAAAAACTTCCCCTTTTTCTTTCCCAATCCAACCCCTTATCTTAGGCTCTTCGAATATCTCCTCTATCCTCTCGACCAACTCTTCATCTACCTCCCTCTCTTTCATACCCTGCCATAACACCTTTCTTTTTACCGAGTCAAACGCGGCTTTAAAATCTACAAGTAAGGCCACTAGTTTTCCTTTCTCCCTTCCTAAGTTCATATTCACAAAATAGTTCAGTACGTAGATGTTGTCTACTGTTACCATTCCTTTTATGAAGCCCGTCTGATTGTGTGTAATGATCCCTTTCTCTTCCACCTCTCTTTCGGATCTCTTTCTAAGTATATTTTTAATGTCTTATAGCCCACCGACATAACTTTGATTCCCCTATACTCCTCAAGCTCCTTGCCCTTTCCTTTCTTTATGATCGTTACCAAAAGCCATGTCCTCCACTCCTTAGGCCATCCCTATTCTCTCCAAACCTTGTTGCATACCTTCCACATTTCCTTTCCCTCCAAACTTCAAAGCCTCGATCTTAATATCGTCATCTTCTGTTGCCTTGTTACTTTTAACCATCGCTATCGATCTATTCACTTCCTTCCTGCTTATCCCTTTATCACTATTACTTTCCCTTCTCTTAACTTCCTCTTTTCACCTAATACCTTATTTTCCACTCCTCGCAACAGTCGCTTAAAGTACAAGGTCCACTGATCCATCTCGATTTCCTCATTGATGCACTTCCTACCTCTTCGTTCCCTATTGATCACCTCCCATTCACTCCCTTCCCTGATCGCTTTTTCCACCTCTTCAATATACTTACTT
>JAWWLR010000128.1:31568343-31584110 GCA_035041075.1 Acraspis erinacei | reverse complement strand
AATGCGTTATTTATAGCCATCGGTTATATATTATGAAAACACCATACAAATTTCAAGCATTTTTTTCAACAAACGGCCGAATAATCGCGAGTTGTGTTTTACAAAACATCGATTTTTAATCGGAGAATTTTCAAAGTTTTAATTGTTTATCTTCAGTAATAATTATCGAATTAGAAAGTCTCATAAGAAAAATTTGTCGGCCGCTTCAAGCTGAATGCAAATGTACATTTTGTTGTACGTTTCGGCCACTTTTTTTTATCTATATATTTTCCCGGGTGGACAATACTTCTACGCCGTTTCGAGCGCTTGTCGAATTATGGCATCCGTAATCTCAATTACAAAAATCTAAAACTTTTGCATATGGTGTTCTTTCTCGAATATAATTGTTACGATTGGATATTTCAGTTAAAAACAGCTAGAAATGAATGATTTCTATTGTCATAATCAAGTATTAAACATATCATAATTTTATATCTGAAGAAATATTACTTATATAAGATCACTTACTTTTCGTACAAATTCATTACATTGGGTGAAAATAATTTTTTTAGTTGGTCGTTTAAAAATGCACAATCTATCTCAAAGAACTTTACCTGTGCAGCAACTAAATCTAAGACTTTATATATAGAAGTTTTTCAAAGATTAGACATTTTTGCTTCGAATCAGCCAACGTTGAAATTCCTTTAATAAAACAATCAGAAGATATTTATATTCAAAGGTAAAAATTCCTTGAAATAATGAAACAAAGTTGCACATTATATAAAAAGTAAGTTTGAAGAAGAATAATATTTAACAGTGGTCTGGATTTCAATTTAAAGAGTGCAATTTATTCGTACGTACGGCTCTGCAGGGTTGATCTTTTATTTCCCTAGATATTAGTGGAAACAAAATGTATCTTTGAAGAAGGAAAAAATCCAGCGTGAGTCAAGAGAGACCCCTATGAAAAAAACATCTGCCCACGTAAAGATGGAACTTACCGTAGGATCGTTAGAACATAATTTGGAGTACGACGAGCTATATTGTTGGGAGCTGATATGAAGAGGATAAGATCTAAGCTGCTGCCTTAAGTTCCTAGTATCCGAACAAGCGGCTTTTCGAAAAATACAAGATCCTTGAGACCACAAGGCGAAAGTTAGAGGATTCATTAATTAAAGCACGTCAGTCATTTATGACAGTTTCGTAGAAAGATCGAGGGCAGCGCCAACCTAGGGTGAATTGGTCATTGTACCCATTGTTTGAAATACAGGACCCATCATGAGAGGAATAGTAGAATATCATGGACTAATGCTGTCTAAAAAATGAATATCAAGTATGATGCTTACGCACATAATTCAAATAAGCTAGCAAAAACACCAGTCATAGGGGTGATTCTTTATCAGATTACATCTTAATTACTGATGCCATGCATGGCTGGATACGTCCCAATTAAATCATAGATAGATATGCTTCTTTTTGACAGCCGATAGATCTGATGCTCGAAGGATTAAGAACCATGCAGCAACTGGTTGGGATACTTATATGGAATTAAATAGAATTGACTTTTGACATCCTACAAATAGTTATGAACAAAGTGCATGAGGAGAATCCTAGGCTGGAGGACCTGAAAAAGTCCACGCCTTTTTCACAGGGCTAAACAGAATAGAAATTGGGACTTGTAAAGGGCAACCCTAAAAATATAGAATAATTTCGTTAAAAACTGCCGTAAGGAGCTTACTGAAAGCTATTGTGAGGATTTGGGAATTTGAGAATATATCTGACACTGCTAGATTTTAGAGAACCTTGAGAAACAACTTTTTATGTCAACTGAGGGCATCAAGATTGCCTTCCGGTGAAATGGCTCAAACGAATAATGCAAAGCTTGTGCACCTAATGAGGCTACACTTATAGGGCTCGGAGTTGGATACTTTAATTTTATTTATTTAAAACGGAGATGTTAAATTTGTTTCGAGACATTCATCTGACTCGGTTCATTTACAACGCGGGTGAAGTGGGGATGTGAGTTCCACCTTAAAAGCTCCCTCGTCTGCTACTACACAACATGTCGAAAGCAGCACAGTCGCGGTTGAAAGTTCTTGTACCATAAGAGGAAGCGCACTAACTCTGAGAAACAAATTCTCTAAAAGCGCAAACCGAGCCGATTTGCGTTGCGCAGAAGCACCAAGTACGTCCGCTGCGACATCCTTGCTCTGACGGTTTCGCGCTGGTTTGCTTTAGACATAACCATCCACATTCTATTCATCTTTTATCTGCTTTCATTAGACAAAGATCAACTGACCAATCACCAATCGCCATCCTTAGAAAAGGACAGGTCGACTTTCTCGATTTGTCCTCTCTTTCTATTCCCTGGTCAACTTCCGACAGCCGTATACAGCGATCCAGAGACGGTACCCAAAAGTAACGGGAATTTGGTTGCAGCGCGGAGAGAGAATAGGGAAACTCATTGTTCGACCAGGTGTCTGTTAGGAAGGCGTCTCCTGAGTTAGTGTGCAAACTTCCGTCACTGTGAGTACATCGGTTGATCCGTGAGAATTTTAGTAGTGAAACAAGTTTTTCCATTTCGCCGAAAACGTGATGGCCGATTGTCCAGAGCAACGCGCGGCTTTGAAATTTTTTTGCCTGTTGGGGAAATCTGCCGCGGAAACGGCGCTTATGGGGATGCTGTCCTAAGTAAAACTAGTCTTCGAGTAGCTTTCACATTTTAAAAATGGAGAAATTTCAATTGAAGACCAACTCCGTTCAGGACGCCCCGGAACGTCAAGAAGTGACAAAAATGCCGACAAAATCAATGCCTTAATTCGTGAGGACCGTCGTCAAACCATTGATAAACTCTGTGAGATGAGTGGAATATCTTGGAGTTAAATTCAGAGGATTTTATCCGAATATTTGAACGTGAGAAGAGTTCCAGCCAAATTTGTTCCTCGATTGCAAAGGGAGAAAATAAAGAAAAGAGCCAAGGGAGAATACTTTGAAGGTGATACAAATTTGGTGTAAAAATATTAAGAAATAAAGAAGTTATGAAGAAATTCACGTTTTTTGTGGGTCCCCCGTCGATGGATATAACAGGCATTTGTTGAGATCACGGTCGCAATTCAAGTATGATTTTTCTACAAGGTGCGGCGTCATTAACTATCAGAAAAGGCCCGGAAGAGTCTAGCGTGGACTACCTTGTTCGGACAAAGAGTTGGCGGCGTTATCGCAAGATTACGAACAGTCTGCCACAACAGAAGACGAAGACGCTTGACCGTCAGGACCGGAAGAGTAATTCCTTCCGGCATTTGCATATCAGCCTAGTAAGAATTAAAGGAATAAAGGCAATGAAAAGAAACTCAACGAAAATTCACAGGCGGCGATTGCTAAAATCGAAGCAGGAAAGGATTCCGCTATCAATGATCTGAAAAACGGATTTCAGAAACAACGGCGTTGTAATACGGGAGTGCCTAAAATGCAAGAATAAGGGAAACGAAGAGGGGAGGAGAAGCCAAGATCCCTAATTTCTCCCGAGGAAAATGCAATTATAATAATGTAGTTTTTCGGACATTGAAATTTATCAAGGAAAGTAAAATTTCGAGGTTGGGCCTATTCTCTGGGTAAATGCGATGACTGAGAAACCGGGTGGAATTATTAGGCTAGATGATTCATCAGATTTTAATTAATATCACTCGAATGGATGGCATGGTGGAAAATAATCCGGGTGATGATGATATTCTGTTTTCCGCGTGATTGAAGTAGACGACCAAGCTATGGAAATGTTTAGATCAATTAGAATCAGGTCGCAAAATTTAAACGCACCTATTGATGAGGGGTTATCTCGATCATTTTTAAAAGAGGCTATGGGTAAATGGTTAATGATCAAAGCAGGGCGTTAACTCATTGACTGGGAAGCAAAAGTAATGCGAGTATCTATGTTAATGGTTTATTCTATTCATGAATTAAGAACCAATCATATCTAATTACAAAAAGGAATTTAATTTCGATTTTTAAAAATCCTAAATAAAATAGACGGCTGCTTTCTGTCCGCCAGAGACTGCGGTGCTACAGCCAATTTATCTTCAAAAAAACGGAGAGTCCGTTTTTAAAGAAATTATAAGAATAAATAAATTTTAATTAAGTATTTCTGTAGATGCCACAAAATAGCCAGCTTAAATCCTAAATGGAAGTAACACGCGCCAATTGACAAATCCGAGAAAGTGTTCCCAAATAAGCTCACAAAATCTAAGGAATGCCCATAAATCGCCAGGACTAGGAAAACTGTACCTAACATCAATTAAACTCTTTATTTTCCGTACACTATCTTTCTTTAATGTTTGCAAAATTTTTCATAGATAGTAAACCTGAATAAATCGAATTGATTTTTTGAATTTTTTTATCAACCTTTGATAGATGATTAAACATTTTACTTGCGTGACATTTTCTCCTTTGACCAGCCATTATTCATTCGAATCCTTTTAAGTCTTACATGTTTTATAAGTACATTTTTCCTTTGAACAATTATAAGTTTCCATGAAGAACTAGAAAAATTTGCAATCGCAAACTACTTTCAAAATCTAAAACAGAACTTTGTTCAAAATTAGAACCTGAGCACCCTGGATGTGCAAAATTAATTAATAGCCGATTGAATACAATGTTTTAAAATCATTCAGAGAAGCAAAAAATTATACATGGCGCAAGAGAGAAAGCTATTGGACAAAAATAAACTACTTTAGACCACACAAGTTCATCATCATCCGAGGAAAATCATATTTACAAAGATTGCTAAATATTTTAAATTTTCTCTAAAAAATTAGAAAAAATGTCAAGAATGTACAAAATTCTCTTTTTTATCTTTGTTTCAACATTCAGCAGGAAATATTTTGAAATTGAAGACAAGCTAAGTCACGTTTACATTTTTACAATATTACCTTTTTATTGTATCCATAGAATCAAAAATGTCACACAATCTCCACGTATTATCAAACTTTTAAATTTTTCACCAATTTTATTTGAATAGTCTTTTTTTTAATAATGATGTTCAGTCCTAAATTAAGTAATTAATTTATATTAGGCAGTCATTTACTGTCCACAATTTAATTTGGAAATATTTTAACAAATCAAATTATGGATTTTCTGTAATCATCAGTGGCTAACTTTTAGCTCATCAGATTTGTAAACTATCACTAGTAATTAGTTAAATTGTACCAAATTTTTTGTAGAGATACTTTGAAATCTCTCATTTAAGGTACATCGTTTTTGAAAAGTTAATTAAATAATTGCATTTTTCAATGGAAAATAAGTAAAATATAAAAACAAACAAAAATTCAAAAATAAAAACTGTACTCTGTGAAAATATTTTAGTAAAAATATATATACTTATTTTGAGTCTGTTGATCCATTTTTATTTAAAGATTATGAGAACTTTTATTATTCTTAACTTTGTTGAAACAATCAGAAGGAGATTTCTTTTAAATTGGAGAAGATTACATCATGCGGATAATTTCACAGTGTGACCTACTTATTATTTAAACAGTGTTAAGAATGTAACACAATCGCGTTATCTTATCAAACGCTTTTCACAATTGATTTAGACAATATCTTGACTAATCGAAATTGTCATGTTTTACTAATCTTTAGGCATTCCATTCCATACCTTTTCAGACAGCTAATTATTTGAAGCGAATTATTTTTTACCAATTTTGCTGAATAATGTCCATTTTATATGAAAAATATAAAACTTATTTTTTTGCTGAAAATCCTAAATAGAACTCAGTTTAAAAATAGCGTATGGTGATCCTAAATATGCATAATATTTTAAGCTATGAATCCGTATTGATCCTTTACAATGTTAAGATTGTAAAAATTTCTTTTTTTTTAAACCCCGTTCGAGACATTGGAAGGCAATATTTAAAAAATGAAAACAGATTAGGTCAGCTCAAATATTCTTTGATATAAGATTATTTCTATTTTATTGCTATTTCAATCCTGCATTAGTAAATTCAACCAGATAGCATTCCTCTTGAAATTTAAAAAAAAATTATATAATGTGATTTTAAATTATATTTTCTAATGCGCAATTTATCGGTTTGATTTGTTATACTCCTACATTAGTAAATTGAACAAGATAGCAAATAAGTTGATTGTATGTCAGCGAGCACATCATTAGATTTTAGAAATATAGATAAAATTAGAATTTGAAGAAGGCAAACAATTTTTATTTGTCGAAATCGATTAGGCTTGAGGAAACCTTGCCATTGGATTTTCAAACTGTTGGACTTCAATTAAAATGGAATTAAATATGAATTGTAGTCTGCATTTTTTAATTTTGAGATTTTCCAACTTAAAATCTTTTAACGTTTTAAGATATTTATTTGAAATTGTTCAAAATGCCATGCTTTTGTCAAGAAACGATAAATCTAATGGTGACCTTCAATTTGACCTTAAACTTGATCTTCACGGTCAATTCAAGGTCAACTTTGTATTTTTAATGAAAACCCCTATTTTTACGATATACAATCGAAACAGTGCGAAATTTTAGGGTTAAATATGCACTCGGGTCACATATCAGGTGTTACTTTGCAGGCCAGCTGTAAGTCATTCAAAATTAAACAAGGTCCGGCTTCTGTTAACGGAATGGTTCTGTATTTTTTGAGGTCAAGGTCATTCTTGGAGCAACTTTCCACATGAAATCCAATGGTGACCTGTAATTTAACCTTGAACTGGATCTCAAAGGTAATTTCAATGTCAAATTTGTGTTCTTTACGTTTTGCGTTGCTAAAGAACAACGGCGTGTGCCTGAGTGCACATTTATACGTGTAATTTTCCACTCATTTTGTTGTCGATGTCAGAAATAGGGCTGAATATTTCCTTAGGCGAGATATTTTTTAGGGAGGTCAAGATCATTCTTGAAGTACCTTTCATCGAGGAATTCAATGGTGACCTTTATTTTGATCTTGACGATGACCTTCAAGGTTTTTTCCAAGATCAACTTTTTTTTATTAGAAGCCCCTTTTTTACATATCCATGCGTCTACTCCACTTTTGCCTCGAATTGTTGCCACTATCATTCGCATTTCAGCCTTCCGAGCGTTACTTTTGCGACAAGTCTGGAAAGCCAAAGTATAAGGTCGCTCATGCGTTTTACGTCGATGATCTTAAGACTGATGCTGCAAATAAAAAACAACTACAACTAGCTCTACGTATTGTCGAGGAATACTCTCAGGAGATTGAAATGATTTTTTGGGTTAAAAAAATGTGCCAATTTTTATTTGAAGCATGGAAAACTAAATGGAATCCCCGAAGATACTGAGCTCGTTGACAGAAAAGCTATTTGACAACTTTGCGCTGGGGAGACATATACATACCTAGGCGTGCCACATAGTCTCGTTCATGATGTGACATCTAAAAAGGGATACTCTCTGAAACAGATACAAACTTCTTAACCAGCAGATTTGATCTTTCGAACTGTCGGTGAGGAACAAAGTATCTGTGATAAGCATGCTTGCTCCACCAGTAGTACTCTATTAATTTGGTGTTGTAAAATGTCTTATCCTTGCATTCGGGACTCTAAAAGATTATACTAACCTTTCCCGAGCTGCTCCTGGAAACAACAATGACACCGCCAAAACACCAAAAAGTTCTAGATGCGGTTCAAAACGATCGAACGCACAGCGCATAGACAATGGGTCGGCAAACAATTCTGATCACCCTAGAGATCGGGGTGCCTAAAATAATATCGGTGGAATCATGACGACGATGCCAACATTATCCCTGTTCACGGAGGCTTCAAGGCGCGTATGAAAACACTGCTGTAACAGCAAAAACACCCAGAGTTTCAGCAGGTTTGGCATCACTCATAGTACCTACCTCTTGAAACTCGATATGTGCGCGGAGCGCTTTCATAACCGCTAGTTGAGCAAGCTACAGACACAGATGAGAAAGCGACATTGAGACCAACCTCGAAAAGTAGGCAAGATCGGACATATAATAGTGATTTCAGGTCATATACGAACATTAACATGCAGATTCCTCGTAACCCCCAGGATCTGACTAAAATGGATGCCTGCCTTCGTGAGGATATCTCAGAGAAGTCCGATTAAAATCTTAGTTTCGAACCAACGATAGATCAAAAGATCAAAAGATCAAAAGACGCTTGCATTAACTGAACAAGAAGATTGTATCGCCAATATGGAATGTATTCCGTGATCAGTCCGTGATTAACTATCTAACATTTCGTAGATCGTTCACGAAAAGGGTTTGAAAGTTTGCCCAAGAACTGAGAATCTTCAATCACTTACTGAACAAGTCAAAGCTGCTGACATTTAAGAATCATATTATTGACAAAATAAAGGTGTATTTAATGTAAGCATGTTAATACGAAATGTGGAGAGATGTATCAGGGAGAATCGACAGTTTCTTTCTGACTCATCGCGCCACTCCAGCATTCCCTCTGTTTCTGTCAAAAATCCGCTCAACGAGGTAGAGTTTTTGGAGAAAAGTATACAAGATCCCAAAAACACTGTAGTTGAAAGAAGATACTGATAGTATCCTCCGCTTTATGGGGTTTTGCGACAACCTTATAACATCTAAGGACCCCTAAAACACCTTAAACACTGGGCCCTTAAAACAAATTGTCGAACAACAAAACATCAAACTTCAGATTTTCAAACTCTACGTTACTGAACCATAGACTTTCAAGTCGTATATGCATAAGCCATAGATCCATAAATCTGAGTCTCACAAACATTGCATAGCTCTACAGTCCGTGGTTGTGAGGCTGGGATTTATATTTCAGAATTTCTGATTCAAAAGTTTGAGGATGTAGCGTTTGAAAACCTAGTGTTAGAAAATTTTAGGTATAATAGTATAGCGTTCGACTCTCCAAGGTTTATAAGTGTACTGTATAGATGTGCAAATTTTGGGAGACAGGTTTATGGATCTATGGTTTATGCGTCTATCGTATAGGAACCTGGGGTTTGGAAATCTTAGAGTTGATGGTCTGGGTTTCGAATTTTCAAGGTTTATAAGTGCACTGTATAGGTGTGCAAGGTTTGTGAGACAAAGGATTGTGTATGTATGGTTTATGCGTCTATTGTTTAAAGATCCGTGGTTTAGGAGCCTAGAGTTTTGAAAATCTTTGGTTTGATTATCAAGCGTTAGACTGTTCTGGGTTTATTTGTGTATTGTTTAGATGTGCAAGGCGTGTAAGACTAGGATTTTTGGTCCTGTGATTTATGAGTCTATTATTTAAAGGTCTATGGTTTAGGAACACAGGGTTTGAAAATCTTAGGTTTGATAGTCTAGGATGAAATATATATTGATCTAGGGATTTAGATCGTAGGATTTAAGGTCCTAAGCTTTAAGGGTCTAAGATTTGACGGTCTAGGGTTTGAAGGTCTAGAATTCGACTTTCCAAGGTGTATGAGCTATATTTTTTTAAATGTGCAGGCTTTCTGAGATTGGGTTTCTAGAGCTATGGTTTTAATATTTATGGTTTGGAAACCTAGGGTTTGAGCATCTAGGGTTATTAGATTTAGGTGCTTTTTTAATTTTTCATAATTTAAGGCTCGATGTCTTAATTTTTTTAATTGTTGTAATTGGTTTGTTTAGATTTCAAACTTGTTTAATTTATTTTTAAGGAATCAGTATGTCACAATTGTTTTGGCCGACTGTGCGCCAGTGCATACGAAAGAAAATTTTCCTAATTGAGATTTGATAATGCCCTAGGTGCTCAACTCCAAACAACCTGCAAGAGAACTCTTAGATCCAATCTATAACCCACCACCTTATCTTGTGTGCCCTGCTATCGATGAAGGAAACTTTAGAGCAATTTTAATCCGTTTGGACATCCGACCTTGGGAATAGCTAAAATAATAAACGATTAAATACATTTAACGGTTATTATTAGAAAATAAATAAATAAAGAAATAATAAAGCCTTTTAAGTTTTTGACTTGTGAAGAATGTCATTGGTTATAAATTATTTAGCATCATTCAAGAAGATCCAGAATCAATATAAAAACGATTTAGAAACTTTTTCTGTAGAAGTGTAAAAGATTAAACATTTACTCTTGAGTAATGGCGAACAATTATTTCTCCATATCAACTGTTTTATAACGAACATTTGATCGTCTTATCTTATAAACTAAAACACCACGTTACATGATGGATCAAAATGCCACTGAATTATTGCCATCATATTTAATCAATTGATGATAATGTCATTATATGTCATTATTTACTAAAAACCTGTAATTATTAACATTATAATGAATATTAAAGCAGGCAACGTTTGCATCCAAACAATTATTATCAATATTAAGGAAAATAATCAATTGAGACGACAAATCGTACGCGTTTTACGAGCTTATCTAATAATAACAAATAATAATTGGCTTACCGCATAACAAATTATTTATTAATTTTAATTAATTTAAATGGAAGTTCCAAATTGAATTGTTTTAAATTTGATTATATTCTATATTAGACATTTCAAACAAGGACCTCACAAATTATTCAATGAATAAAAATACATTAATCATCTAAATCTTTCGTAATAATAAAAAATATTTCCTAATCAATAAATACCGCTAGAAGTTATTTCTAGATAGTCTTTTTACTGATTCTGTTTATGAAAGCATCAATGTATTTTTTTTACACATACAAAAAATTTTGAAAAGCTTTTTAAAAAATCGGCCTCAACCGATCTATGAAGAATTAAATTAATTAAGTTTAAACGAAATTAAATGTAAAACAAAATTAAAAGGAGATGAAATTGTGTAGTACTTTTCCATTAATTTTTAAGAAAAATCAAACATTTTATGCAATATTTACACATATAAATGATTCAAGCAAACAATTAAAATTGTGTGTACTTTATTCGGTGTCATTAATAACTATTCACGGTGCTCTATAAAAATAGATAAGGGATTCAATATATAAGCCAGCAAACTCGGCGATTATTTTTCTCGTTATCAATTACAATCTTCAAGAAATTCTTCAAGAAATTTTGGGATGCTGAGGACCACCATTCACACTCTGTTGATTTCCTCAGCATTTTTCTTTCACTGTGTTGGTGAGTATAATTCATCATATAATTTAATAATTAATTAAAAATTAGTGTCTGATCTTTGTAGTAGATTCTTAATCTTAATTGATTCGAAAGTTACCTTTTTTTTAATTTTAGCTGATCAACCTTTTAAGAGGCCTATTGAGGCCGAAAAAAAGCAGTTTACTAGTTGATTATTTGAGTTGAGAAATGAAGAAAAAATTGAATCAGTCCTTTCGGGCCCTTAGCAAGTGCTCTCCGGCCCGTCAGAAAAAAAATCTTCCTACATTTGAATCAAATTACAGTCAACTCTGGATTTATTGTCGGTTTTGGGGCTAACGGTCACCATAAATCAAGAGTATTACAAATGTTTTTTCTCTCTTCTGTTTTCCTCTCTGTTTTGTCACGCCTGAGTGAACATGGCACTCCTTCCTGCAGATCCTCTCATCCATCAACGCGGTTGTTTTCCAAAAATATCAACGTAGTTTTAATTTTCTACACGGGATTTCGTGTCAAAAAGGGAGCCATTTTTGTATTAATTTGGAATTTCAAGAAATTTTTTTGAGGTGCAAATCAATCTAGATACTGGACCTGTTTTTCTGGGGACTATTTGTATTTTTACATCCCCCACATTATAGTATGGGACTTTTAAAATTAAAGGTCAATACTTTAACAACTAAAATTTAGTGATTGTGAATTCTCTTTTGTTAAGGCTCCTTTGCCTTCATCGAACACATTCTCATCACGTGTCTCGTGCGAAACAAAGATTAAAAGCAAATTTTCAGATCTAATTTAAAAACCATTTTTTGATTAAACATTTTATTGTACCTTGTGTCTTTTTGTCTATATTAAATCTTTGGATTATTTTTGGTGCCATGAAAATTAAATTTTTGATTTATCAAAAAAATTCAAAAAGTCATTTTGATAATATTATAGGCATGTAAAAAATGAACTTTTTTCTCTCTTGAATTTGTTTTATGTCAAAGCACAGTCCAATCCGACAAGTCTTTCAAAAGTTATCCGGTATGCAGACGACAATAACCACAGACAGACAGACAAGGACGTAAAAACTATTTTTTCTTACGGATTAAATTGCGCTTTAGCACACAGTCGTGGGGTCCAAAAAGAAAGATTAAGTTCGTTGACCAACCATTTTGGATAAAGATTCAAAAACTCATATCATTTTGAAGATTTTTGAGAATTTTTTTTCTTCAAAATTTTAAAATTCCATGTGCGGTTATTTATTTGCAAGAAAATACGAACAAATTTTCTTTATGGCTTTTTTTGATAACAACAAAATTACCAGAGTAATAGCATCTTCAATATAAAATAAAAAAACGAAAATGAACATTTGTAGCCAAACAACGCACTTTATGAAAAACGTAAATTGAAGAAAAACGTTACTTTTTAAGGCCCTATAAGATTTTAATAATAACTTTTGGAATTTTCTTGAAAACTAAAAAATTCCAATATTTTCGAACAAAAAATAATGAATAATTATTTTCTCATCATACTAAGTTCTGTTTTATGCAAAAAATGACTGTCGTTAAATAATCTAACTAAATCTACGATACATTTGATATAAAAGTGTTGAAAATAATGTAGAAAAGTTAACATTTCGGACATAATCGAGCGACAAGCACGAGGTACATGATGAGATTGTGTTCGCTAAAGCTGGAAGAGTTTTAACAAAAGAGAATTCACAATAACCCAATTGTAGCTGTCTTCAATTTGACCTTCAATTTTGTAAGTAGTAGGGCGTGGAAACTACATTAACGAGCGCGAAGCGTGAGTTAAATATAGGAAAAAACTGTCGCGCGCCTTAGCCTTAACTAAAACTCCTAAAAAATTTTCAATTTACAATAATCTTGAAAGACTTTGTTGAATTAATCTTTTTTGGTCGAAAATTCAACTTCTCTGTAGAAAATTCGTTCTTTTGGTTTGAAAAGTCATTTTCTTGGCTGAAGATGAACTTTTTTTTTATCGAAAATTCAACTTTTCGGTATAAAAAATTGCGTTTTTCAGATAATAAATAATACACTATCCCTAATTTATAATTTTATTTTCAAAATTTATGCTATAAATCTGAACTTGCTGTAATCCTTTTAAATGTTAAGAAATCTCTTGAAATCTTTTAAAAATGGATTTAGATTATTCCAATCTTTTGAACGCTTATAAATTGTTAAATAAATTTTTTCATGTATTTTTATATTTAAATTAGATTTTCTAAGCTTCTAATGGATTGCTATTGTAAACATTATATAAATTTTTTATTTATCCGACGCATTTATTTTGAATGTAAAAGACGATATGAATTATGATATCTGTTTTAACGAATTTAACAAATAACTTTCTTTCCCTTTAAACTGACTCTAATGAAATGTAAATATCTCAGAATAATAACCTTGGCGCCTCTGATCACTGATATTTAAACTATAGGATGTATACGCAGAGAAACTATTGGTTGTAGAACATGGCGATATGAAGCAATACTGTTTCCGTGTATGTATACAAACCTAATAATTGCCATTGTGATATTCACGAAATAAAACAATAGAACCGTAGTTTCAATGAATAGCAGTTTAAATAACATAAATTGCAAAATATGTGACAAAAATGACCATTTTCAATGGGAAGATGCAATGACAGGAAATATATTTTGATGTAGTGTTTTGCGAAAATTCCCATTTAACCCGCCAGCCCTGGTTTCTTTTAAAGTGATTTTATTCTCTTTAAGCTTAGATTAAAATGTTAATATCTAATTTTATGTTGAATTTATAAAATTTATAATAAGTGGTTACTAGTCCACCGTACACGGCTATAACTTTCCTTTATGGATTTTTGAAACCGTTTTTTGCTTCCTTCAAATTTGTGTTGCATTTTCTGCCGTTCTGATTTCATATTTACTTTCCTTGATTCGTAACTTTCCTCTTTTTTCTGCACACTTCTTTCTTTTCCTGTTGGGCTGCCTGAATTTTATCATTCCACTATGCAGCACCAGACATTCTTCCTACAATCGCCGTACCACACACTTTAGTCGCACTCCTAACAAGGACACCCTTGTTCATAGCCTGTGCGCGCTCTATATTTATATTGTCTCTTAGCGCTTTCCAGGTTGCCTCTTCTATCAGTTCGTTTATCTTCTTCTGGAAATCTAGACGCACTTCTGGTTTCTGCAAATTCTCAATCTTGATTCACGTTTCTTTCGTTTTATTTTGTTCTTTCCTTAAATGCCTGACATAATTTCCTTTTAGGCAGCAGATTGTAATGACCAGGAATTGCATTCAGAACCCCTCATGGCCCACGCTCCTTTTGCGTTTGACACGAGACTTCATCGAGTAACGTGTCCAATTCTTCATAATCGATCTTTTGCGGATGGCCTGGGCGCTCTTTATCATCCGTGTATAAATCATTAGTTCTAAATTTTCAAAACCAGTATTTACACGTTTTAATCGATGGCATATAATGCCCGTAAGCTTCCAAAATCAACCGACGACTTTCAGCAGCACTTTTCTTCGAATTGAAAAAGCATTGTAAAACTTCCCGGAAATGCTGCTTAGCTGATACGTAAGCCGACAAATTTAATGTTACAAAAAATATGCTAATTGCACTTCGGTAAAACGATACTTATTGAAAACTAAGGTTACATGATGTACGCTCCCAATCATTTATGCACGCTCCCTAGAATTTATTCACGGCCACCAAACTGATTAATAAATTAGCAAGTGACAGAACAAATATCACAAATTTCTGTCTCATTTAACTTGATAAATTCCTATTGTATTTTTGCAGAACTAAGTTCACATGAACCTAGTAGCAGCGGTAGTGCTAGAGGTCGTCTTCCTAGACTGGTATTTAGCATGGGAGAACTCCTTGGTAATAATTTGCAAGTGCTAATACACCATGGGATTGTCCTTTCAAAAGCACGGAAAAGAGATCATATTGTTGTCCCATTTATGAACGGAGACCAATTTTGTCAATACAAAATTGAAAAAGCAAGAAGAAGTAGAGATGCTCCTGTTCAGCAAATATTCGAGCGTGTGGATGTTACTCCTAGAAAATGGCTAGAAGATTTGACTTCCTATGCTAATGAAAAACATGTAAGTACACTAGCAAAATAAGTGCTTTATTTTTTATGGGTTTATTTTATTCGATCAGTTGGCAAAGTAATCCGTGCAGATTTAAATATATAGGAGCGAAAGTGGCATATATTTGCAGTAAGCAGAATTTGCGGGGCGAAAGTCAAATTAGTTGCGGGAAAGTAAAACTTGCGGGGTGAAAGTAAAACTTTGCAGGGTGATTGTACAATTAGCGGGGTAGAAGTAAAATTTTCGAGACGAAAGTAAAAATTAGTCGATCAGAATTCGAGCCACGAAAGCAGCTATAGAATAATGGGTCGGAACCGCTTTTCAGGGCCAAAAGCTGGTCACGGTCGAGAAGGGAACAAAATACTATATTTAATACGGGACAAAAGTAGATTTTTCCCTTGGGTAATTGCTGCTCTCGAGAAAAGATTGTTCTTTACGGCAACAGTCACCTCGTTCCCAATGCCTTTACCGAAAAGAGTCAAAGTTAAAAATAAACTAGTTATTTCTTATCACTGCCGGGATCCCATCAACGTTCTCATTTTAGTTCCACTCGAGATTGTTTTTATTCCACACTTGACCGAAATGACCACCTTTTGCCCCTAAAAAATAGGGGCGAAACTAGCATGAATGTCCCCTGAACCGCATTGGTAGGGCGAAAATAAAA
>JAWWLR010000128.1:31552591-31568243 GCA_035041075.1 Acraspis erinacei | reverse complement strand
ACTTGACTGCAACCCAGTCCGTCAATGATGGGGTAAAACCCAGGCTTTGTCCAATATGTCGGGGCACACTCCTCTCATATATACCGGGACAGCACCGTTAAAAACTATTCCAAGAAATATAAAATCCAACTCTAACCAAAATGCCTTCGACGTGTTGGACAGTAACCATCTTCAGCCTGTGAGAACATTTTAATGTAATAATAATAATAATAATCTTTGGCAGAGCCTTGGTCGCTCAGTTGGTCAGACGCTCGGACTTCACTGCAGAGGTCCGGGGTTCGATCCCTGAGCCGGTACCTCTGGACATTTTTCTATGTACCTTTATGGAGGTTCTGGTGGTTCGGAACCCACCTTAAACTGTAGGTCCCCCATCGCGCAGTTGACTGCAACCCAGTCCGTCAATGATGGGGTAAAAACCAGGCTTTGCCCAATATGTCGGGGCAACACTGCTCTCATCAGATCACTTGATTGCATTATAAATGCGTCCATGACTAATGATATATACCGAGACAGTCCCGTGCAAACTTTTCCAAAAAATATAAAATCCAACTAACCAAAAATGCCTTCGACATATTGGGCAATAACCATCTTAAGCCTGTGACCCCATTTAAAATTTTTATCTTTGGCTTTATTTATTTGATCAGTTTGCCGATATTAAAGCTTCTACATTTCCGCCTGCTCTTCATGTGCTTTTCTTTTAGCTCTTGCAAAATTTGAAAGCAAATATTAGGTTTTTCCTTTAAATACCAGTAGGCTACAAAAATTCCTCACATTTGCTATTTTAAATGAAAGAATTCTTAGGAAAAAAGCTACTAAGGTTTAGAAAGTTTTGGATTAAAAAATATAAAATTGAGATATTTAATAATTTAAATTGTTAAATTTCCGCTTCAAAAGTTGAATAATTTAGAATAGGCTTCGGAAGTGAATTTTTTTAAATCATCTATTAAAACAGCAGATTTTCGATCATAAAAATGATAAATATAAGAATTTTAAATTTACGACTTTCAACAAAGCTTAAACTAACATTCAAAGTCAAATGCTAAAAATAGAAAGGACGCCATTCAAATCACAAACAATGTTAAACATATATTGTTTTTTCTTCTAATAAAAAAGTAAGAACCAAACTAAACACCTAGAAAACTCAATTAAAATTTTTAAAATAAAAAATTTCCCTTTTGCCCTAACAATTTTAAACATGAAAAATTATTTCTTCCAATTAACAAAATTTAAGACCCAAAATAACCTATCATCAAACTACATTACAACTTAAAACATAAAGAATGTCGTAAAGTTTCTTAAATAAAGCTTTTGCTCCGCTTTAACAAAATAAAAATATACAAAATAAAAACCCACCGTCTCCTACGCAGAAAAAATGTCCTTCCTCCTAAATCAATAAAAATGTTCAGAATAAAAAAAATATCATTTTTCAATATGTCAGAAAAATAAACAAGAAAAATGAAACTTTTCAAATTCGAATGAATTGTCAAATTCTTCAGGTTTGCAAGTTTAAATTCTATATTAATAATTTGATGAACAATAAGAAGCTTTTCGCGCGCGAACATAGCGCGAAAATCATAATAGCTATTATTTGTAATACTCTTTTATTTTCTTAAGATAGCAATGCGCTTAAAAAAAGGGTTTTTCTTTTCTCCAGAAATGAATAAATTAACCGGATTTCTGATAGCAGCCGATATGTAATTTTTTTATTACAGTGGCACTCTGAAATACAGCTCCCGGATATAGTGATTCCGAAAATGGACGTCGCGCCGCACTTAGGAAAAAGTTAGGTAAAAAGCGCAGCGGGGAATATGCGGTGGTCACGCAGGCGGGCACAAAGAAAAACGTTTACCTGAGATATCGGGGCTTCACTGTAATTGCTAAAATTATTATAAAAATTTGCAGACACTTCATATTTAAAAGTTTTTTATTTTTCAATTTTTTATTTCGTGAATGTAAGAAAATAAAAATATATGGATGTAAACGCGCCCTTGGAGCGTGCATTTACTGCTAATTATAAAAAATTGCAAAAGAGCAATCTTGAATCTTGAATTTCCAACTTAAAGTAAAAAGGGGGGAATTTTTTAAAAAGGGGGAAAGATGGGAAAAGGGGAAAGAATTTGAATTTATTATGTAGATGGCTCAACTTTCAATTGAAATCCCTAATTTTTATTTCTTAAAAAATTACAAAAACTTGTTATTTCCCCGTATACTTTTCATGTTTATAAATTCAGGTAAAATTCTCCTGTCAGTCAACATTCTCCTGTCAGAAAGTATTCTCCTGTCAGACAGTATTCTCCTGCCAGACAGTATTCTCCTGTCAGACAACATTCTCCTAAAACTTCACTTCCTTCTACCGAGCGTCCTGTTCGTAGCAAACCTAGGTCTCCTTCCGGAACTGTCCTTCACACATTCTTGGATATAAGCATGAAGAACTTAGATATATTCGGCTTATTCCCAACGGGAATCCGAATCAACGGTTTGAAATTCGAAGATACACTTTTCTTTCCGCTAAGACAATTCATTTGAGAGGTGATGTTTTAGTAATAGTGGAGGGAGAAAGGAAACTCAAAGGAATATATAGAATGAGAAAGGGCTTAGATAAACGGGTGAAATTAAATATAAACAGCGGCCAAGTTAAAGACATGACTCCAGCAGAAGTCCAGAAATCTCCATTAGGGACCTGCTCACCAATTTCAAATAGTTTTAGAATAGAAGTAGTAGACTTCATTCCTCCAGAGTCCACACCATTCAAATAATTTAATTAGCCTTATCATGTAGGTTTTATTTTTGAGAAGCGAGATCAATTATAGTACAACATAAACATTTCGGGTAAGTATTTATTCCGTAGTCTTATACGTTTCTCTTTTTTTTGGGCTTATGTAAGTATCATTTTTCTAAAAGAGCAGAAGAAGATTTAGAGAAGATTAATGGTCTGTCAAAACAGACTAATTTGCAGCAATTGTTACATTTTCAACAAAAGAGATGAACTTTGATTTAAAACTATAGATCTTGAACAAAAAACAGAAAATTGGTTACAAAGTGCTTTAGACTAAGGAAGATTTTGATTATAAATAAAACGATTCGTATTTATCGAAAAATAAGACTATCCAACAAAATATTTATATCCACAAAGAACAAAAATTTTAATTTCAAAACAAAAAGTTGCAATTTTAAGAAAATGATAATTAATCTCTACCAGCAGAGATGATTTTTCAACAAAAAAGATTTTTTAGACTAGAAGGAAAATTAATTTTAGAAAAAGTATAATTTTAAGAGAAAAATAATAGAGACATGTTCAAGAAACTGTTAAGAATCTGACGATTCTTGCTACCCGATGATCATCTGATTGTTTACAGTCAAAATCAGGGAAGAGTTTACTTAAATATTTCTGATTCTACTTGCATTGACCACCTACACGAGCATAGTCTGATTCAGAGGAGGCTCTTGACTCCACAACTCTCAGGTTTCATTGTTTTTATTTATATCTTAGTGAGCACCATACTCATCAGTGATCGTCGGTCTGAGATATTAGAATAGTTTACTTATCGTTATATTTCCTTAACTTTAGAGTCAGTGGATGAAGTATGCGTGATTAATGATAACCGTGATTGTTAACTGATTCCTAATAAAACTAAAGAGAAGAAACATCCATTCATGAAAATAAATTATTAATAAAGTTGTGATCGAATGTATTAAAACCAACTTGCAGTTGTGCGATATGAATGTTCGAACGTAGTAAACTCTACTTATTTTAATATTAATTATGACTCGGCGTAAGCATGCTGCAGAACGGTTGTAGCCATCAAATATACAATACATGGTGTCTATGATGATTTAATGAGTTGGGGTACAAACCCCCCCAACTCGGGATCACACAGTTAATTAAAATATTTCGGCTCAGTACAGCAGGATAGACATTGTGACCAACATTAATAACCGACGTTTGCTCGATGTTGGTCCATCAACGTTAGCCATGACTATCGAGATAGATACTGAGATGTTCTGCCGCCTGTTTGTTTTTTATGTTTTTTTAAAGATGAAGACGGAGGGTGCACACCGTGTTATCCTTATCATTTTAATATTTAACAAATCAAAATTTTTCGAGTTTATCCAGAAATTTTTGTGAAATGCCCTAAGATAATCTGATAAGGAAATCGGTCTGATACCAAAACGTCATTATTATACATTGCAGAATAAATAGTATGGAAGAAGTCTATGAAATAAGGTATTACCGTACCAATACTGATTTCTTGTTTCACAGACGTTAAATTAAAAACTTTTACATTCTAAAGTTCTTTTCATAACACAATCTCCGTCTACTTTATAACCTACGAGAGATATTCCCCTCAGCATTTTCATGCGCAGGATACCGTCATATGATATATTCCAGAGGTCTGGCTCCAGAATGGACCCATGTGCGGCTCCTGCAGTAATCTGTCCTCTCCATGGAAAATTGCACTATGAACTGAGGTGCTTCTACGGTGCCACGTCTCTTTCTGAACCCGCACTGTCTGTGGTACAGGTCTTTAGCCACATAGACAGCTGATAGCAGGCGAGGTTATAAGAGCTTTTCCGAAAGCTTTCCGGTGGTGTGCAACCTGCTTAAAGGCCTGTATGATGCCGAGAGGCCCCGATCGCCCTTGCCTTTGCCTATCAGTGTCAGCCTCTTTTCCTTCCACCTGCCTTCGTCTTCATTGTTTCGATATCGCTCTTCAGTGGTGCTTCAGTGGCTCCCAATTATCGGGTAAGGATCTTGTAGCCAATGCCTTAAGGATCGTTGTCCGCCTCATGTTTTATGCCCATACAGCATGCGCGTTTGCTCCACTTGATTGTTTTTCTCAGCTGTTTCTGCATTTGAAGATATTCCACGATTTTTGGGGTCATCTCGGCAGACCTTTAGTTGCTCCCTGAGCCTTTTGCCGTAAAGAGAAACAGACTTTCCTAAGTTGAGCAATTTTCTCTGACCACCAGTAAGCCGGGTATCGGTTCTCGCTTGTCCTTTCCGGGGCATGAGAGCATCACACGCTCGATGAATGAAAGCCATTGACTTCTCAACTAGATGTCCGGAGTCTTCCTCCGTCTCGTGTTCGTCCTGCGTCACCGCTGCTGTTTCTTCCGTGCGGGTTATCTAGCTTTTAATGATCTTCGCGTCTAGCGTCAACGCATGCCACCTCTTTGGCCTACGACTTCACATTCTCGGCAGTTTTTTCTCTGCCTGCAGCTGGAAAGTGATATACAGTACAAGTCCGATAACTTTCCAACTTCGGGGCTGTAGGGGCGGAAAATTCCAGGAATTTCGGAATTATCGGATGCCCCTTCTAGTAGCACGATATTAGATGCACTCATGCCTAAATCATGGGCGCCAATCATGAGCAAAATAGCACACGCAGTGGGAGAACCACAATTAGCGAGTGTGCCGTACGAGTGATGACGTGTTAAGGGGAGTGTACACTTATCGGACGGCAACTTATCCGACTTGTACTGTAATTCTGATCACTGTTTGTGAGATTCATCATTACTTTACAGTTAACTACGTTCCTCGCTACATCGTTTCATGCTACGGAGACATCTGGTGTCGTCTCTCTCTCTCTCTCTCTCTCTCTCTCTCTCTCCGAGGCGTCTAAATGCTAATACGCCAGTATTTAGGACTATTAGTCCTCTTTCGGCAGCCATCTCATTAAAGTCACTGACTACCAAAATTACGCGCTCCATATCCTGGAAAATTCCATCTAAACCTTGTACCAGTTCGGCCTGTTCTTTTTCTGGTATTATTCGCGTACGATTAGCACATCATCCTGCTGTTCATGCCTGATGTGGACCAGCAGGTCATCCGTCATTTGGCTTCGATATAGATTACCTTGCAGCACTTTAACATGTTCGGCGGTTCTCTCTGGCTGGGTCTAAATCACCTTTGAAATCTCAGCTTTTGCTTGAGCCAGGAATATGCTTTAGTTGATCCGCATGCATCTTCATCTATGTACAAAGAACACACTGCACCTCACAGATATATCTTGCTCCTTTATGTATGATCGTGCCGCACTTAAAGCACGTTCATGTCTTGTTGGGACCCACACAGTTCCTGAAACGATACCCGTAGCCGAAACATTTAAAGCATCGCTCCAACTGTATCCTTCTTCTTATTCGGCAATTTACCCACCCTAAATTTATGTTTTCTGTCTTAAACAGCTCGTTTACCGCTTGTTCGCTCATTTCTATCACAAGTGACTGGCCTCTGCTGTCAGGCTTTCTGAAGTAGACCTTTAATTCTTCTGCAAGTTTCTTAAGATCCCGTTTCAGGGTCATCTCAACGTCTTCGCGGGTAGTGTAACTGTCCAGGTCTCTGTTCTCCAAAGATGTTTTTTGGAACATATTACAGAATGAGCCGTTTTCTTGAAGCACGTTTTTGACAGGTTCCGTAAACTTACTACTGTCCTTAGTGTCCCGTCCAAGTTCGAACAAGTTACATGCAGTTCTTGTATGTCGGATCGAAGTAGTTGCGGAGTCTGTAACCTCCAGTTTGATAATTCCCCGTATATTTCCTAGGACCTGTGCGTAGGATTTTTTTTGAAACGCTTTAATTAGCAAGGCCTTTGGTTTGTCTTTTGCGGTCATCATCTTCCTTATTTGCTGCTGTGTCGCCTGCCCCAAGGCATTTTTTGGTTTTAAAGGTTTTTCAACCTTCTTCTTTTTGTTTGTGACTTCCGTCCACACCGGAGGCAACACTAGATCCTTGATCCTTTCTTCCATTGGAGTGGTACACTGGTTCTCTGTTGGACTCGATGCTGCTCTTTTATAGCTTGTGCGTCTCGGCGTACTAAGGTGCTTTTACTGGCCCTGTCAGACGAATGTGATCACTTGCAGTACGCCAATTCTGGGAAGAGAGACTATTCTGTGATCTTCTATTTTGATACAGCGTTGGAACTTCCGAAAGAGTCCCTGAAGGTAGAATCAGAAATCGGTAGTTCTCTCGTCCAGAGCCTAAATTGAGAAGAGACTGACTCCTCAAGTCACCACAGGTAGCCCGAGTCACCGCTTATAGTCAGCAACGAAGCTCTTAAATGGCTTTATAGCAATCAACCACTGTAGTTCCGTTGGAACCACTGAGGTACTATCCCGTCATGAATGAGCAGGATTGCGATTTGTAGCATTTCTTGGATGAGATCGGAAACCGTTATATTTTTTTCAAATATTTTAAACAATTTACAAAATTTTCGCCTGAGAATTTCTTATAATAAATCTTTTCTCAGTCATTGGAATACGATTTAAAAAAAAACGACATGTCATTTTGTTTATAGCAGAGATACCGAGGGTGCCAAAATGAAACATCAAATTTTAAGTTCTGCAAACAAATTAAGAGCGCATTAATAACACGAAAATCACACGATGTAGATTTTGCACAATTCTTTTAGGCTTATGGACAATTAATATACTTTCGCTCATGTAAAACTTACGCAGGAATTAAAATAATTATGCTTTTGAGATATTTTAAAACAAAATTTAAGAATCATTGAGCACCTTTAGAACCAAAATATTTGTCCCCTTGATAATTTTTAGAATCTTCTTCTTCAAAATTATTTTTATAAGCAGAATTCATTCATAATTTTTTTTACTTTCTTCATTTTTACTTGCGAATTTACATTTGGGAACAGGTGACCGAGTGAAAATTTGAGCTATATTTTTCTTATATTTCTACACAAGAGAAACTAAAATTTCTAAACTTTGCTAAAAACGACTTTGATTTTTTTTAATTTTACATCTTTTGGGAACGACTGACGCGTAATTTCTACGATTTTGACTATATAAAAGTTTTAGAATATATTTTGTTAGAAAAATTTCTGAATTCGACCTTCAGTTTTCTGACTGTACTATTTATTTAAATGCAACAGATCTGTAGAAAATATAGGTAAACTGCCTTACAGAATTTTTTATTTGAAGTATGAAACCCGATTCGACATGGTGGCATATGGAAGTCTAAATTAATAATTCCATTTTAAAATCAATAATATAAATATCAATACTAATAATATGCGTTACACTTTTTTTTGTGTATTAAATATTAAAAATTCAACATATTTTTTAAATTCAAAGTTTTCGAAATAATTCTAAATTTATTGAATTCATAAAACTAATTAAACTCATCGCCGAAATCTTATTATTATGATTATCATTATCTGAATGATAATATTTGTTTCCAAACACAATGATGAAAAAGTTTAAGCTGAACATGTTACTGTTGCTAAAGCAGATTTCGAAACTTCACCCCGATTAAAACTTAAATAAGAATAATTATTAAAATTTTATTTTGTTTTCAATAAAACATCGCTGACGTCAGATTTTATAAAATTTTAATCTGAATTTTAGTTATTTACAAAATTATTTTATCAAGGACAAATAATCATAATTATACAAATGTTACTAGTTTTTAAATTAAATTTTGCCAAATAATTCTAAAAGTTACTTGAATTTTCTATCTTATTATATTGAAAAAATTTCAGGAAGTTTCAGAATGTTTTAATGTGTTCTGGTCATTCTTTGTCCAGTGTTTTCTAGTGAAATTTAACATTTTTTTCAGTACTAAAGATCTCTTTGGACCCAAAGGACCCAAAGGAAAATTGAAGCCTTTTTCCCATAATAAGTTTTTGAAAACTCAATGATTTTCTTATAACTTTCTGATCAACGGTATGATGTTCTTCTACATCTCTAAAAAATTCGTAACATTTTTTACCAGTAATCAAGTTCTTTGGACCAATTTTTTTGGTTAACTGAGTGGAAATGGGGATTTAGATATAATATATCTAGAAAACAACTTTAAAGTGAGAAATATCTAAATTTACTTGCGGATCTGTAAACAAATTGTATCTCTTGCTCTGAGATTTTGGAAAATTATTGCAGTATTCATGTTAATGGGGCTTATTGAGAGAATTTAAATGACATCGAAATTTTTTTGGTAATAATCAAGATCTCTGCACCCAATACTTTTCTGTTTATTTCAAAGAGAAAATACATGATATACTAACATCTTCAAGAAATAAAAGTTTTGGTTAGACGAACTTCAATTTAATTTCAGGTGTATTATCCCCCTTTTCCATTACCTAATAAGAAAAATCTCTATTTTCTTTAAAACATCAAGTACTTTTGACCGAATAATTTGTTGATCTACGAATTGTCCGAAGGGGATGCAGTAATCAACATGGTTGGGCTTATTGAATTTTGGAACAACCTAATGATGCAAAAAATGCTTTTCAATTATTTCCGAATAACCAGCTTGATACTGGGATTGTTGTTGCTGTTGTTTTTATGCCAGTGCATCATCCTCTGAATCATTTGAAACATCTTTTGATCTCTCTAGATAGGGGATTCAAAAAATTTGCCTAAAACCTCTTTAAATAAAAAATGGAAAAAAGTTAAGTGGATACCTGGATATCCTAAATGTGTAACAACGTTGATCACATTGTGTGTGTACACATGGGTTCTAAAAATAATTACGTATTTTATCAGTAATAACAAATGTAAACCGAAGTAGAAGCTCATAAAAATTTTAAAATCTATAAATGACATATTACTTGATATCAGACTAATGAAATGCAAACATGTCAGAAGTCACCTTGACGTCAATCCATAAGATAAATACTATATCGTATGTGTAATAAAATCCAATCTGCTCTGGAATATTCATCAGTAATATTGTTGAAAATATTTGTTATTAAAAGATTAATCTAGTTCGAAAGCATGTTGATCGTTCATACTCTCATCTTATCATTGGCGGTTATCCTTCATTCTTTTGGTGAATATAAAAATATAGCAGATTTATAGTTGTAAGTATGATTCTTCAAGCTATACTTTGATAGTATCAGACCATTTTCAATAGATTACTGCAACTGGGTGAGATGTCAAAAAATGGGTCGATTCGTGGATATCTTCAAAAGGCGAGTTGTTTTACCAACGTGGCATCCATATGGTGTCAAGAAGATTAGAGAAAGTAGTGGCTAGCGATGAACAATACTTTAAATGATCAACTGGTAACCAGTTTTTTTTAAATAAACCGCAATTTTACAAAAAAAAAAAAATAAATAAAAAAAATAAATGCACGCTCCCAATAGTTGCCATTCGTATTCTGAATATTTTTTTTTTCTTTTCAAGAAATTTTTTTAGTGTCCCGAAAAGAGTTAAATAGGTTAAAAATGTATTCTTTCTTGTCAAATAAATTAACTGCTAACGGGAATATACAATTTTTTAGGGTTTCGTAGAATAAGCGGCAACATTTGGCACAGCAAACATGCATAAGCCCCAGGATTCTTTAACAACCATTTTTTTTTTATTTTATTGTGAACATTTTTTTATTACAAATTTTTTTGTTTCAAAACATCTTCTTAACTTTTGTTCTAAACATTTTTTATCCCAATCTGTTTTTTTTCAAATACATTTTATTCATTCCTTGTTTTTTCAATCTTTCTTTTCAAAAATTTGCTTTCAACATGTTTCAATTTAAAAATTTTTTTTTAATTTTCGTGTAACTTGGTTACACGTAATATTATTTTGTATAATTTTAAACAACCTGACAGTTATTCGAAAATTATTTCTGTTCGAAATAAACTAGGGGATGCTGAATATTATATCGAAAAACTTTTAATTCCAGAAGCATTTATATAAAAGCCATCCTAACATACGTCAGTTTTATTAAAATTAATTGGTTGTATTTCTTCAACTTAAAAACACTGCATCTTGTAAAAAAATAGGAGGCACAAAGTTTTATTTTCCATTGTTTTGTTATTAATTTGTTTAATCTCGCGAATTATGTGTTTTGGTTTTCAAAGAAGAAAATAACATATTTTACTTTCTAAATAGAAAATTAATCCAGTGGAGCGTCATTATTTATTTGTAATTTACATGTAAAATTATTTGAAGCCAAAATTTTCACTGTATACATATTAGAAGGCTTAGAAGGTCTGACAAGATTAGGAAAAAATAATTATTTTCATAATATTCGTATGAAAAGTGTTAATGATTTTTATTTTGGAAAAATGTACTTTAAGAGAAAATTAAAGAGGATTTTCAAACCCATCAAACGATTTCCCAAAATTTCGAAAAACAATGAATAAAGTTTAAAAGCAAAATGTCTCAATGCGATCAGATTACAAAAATTTTGTAAATTTAAATAATGGAGTAAATTTAACAAATATGTAAAATATTTAAAGAGATTTAAAAAGAATTTAAAATTTAGAAGAGTTTTAGAAACGCAGGATAAAATTTAGGAGCTTTAAACAAATATCGAAAGGTTTCAAGAGAATAAATACATTTTCATAAAATGCTTGGGAATTTACAACCAAACATTTTTCCGCAAAATAGTTCAATTTTCAAAAAATGCATGAACTTTCAACCAATTTATATCAAAAGAAAAGCAGTTTTACAACAAAAATGGGTTTTCTGTCAAAGAAATGAATTATCAATTGAAATAGATGAATTTTCAAACACGAAGAGTAATTTTCTATTAAAAATATGAATTTTAAACTATAAATGATAAATTTTCGAAGTAATTTTAACAAAATTATTCAATTTTCAACTTTAAAAATGAATATTATAACTAAAAAATAAGTATTTAACCGAAATCTCTTCCGTTCTTCTAAATATTTCTTGAACTTATTCGATTTTTTTAATTTACTAATCTTACCAAATTGAAACAATTTGCTTTAAAATCTTGTACACTCTTCTTTGAAATTTCAGGAATTCCTTTGTAATATTTAAAAAAATTTTTTAATTTTCTCTTAAAGTACATTTAAGAAAATAAGAAATCATTAAAAATTTCCACACGAATCTTAATAGTACGCAAATATAAAAACAATGTATCCTGATAACTTTTTTTGATAAATCAAAATTTACCAGAGTTATAACATTTCTTAAATTCCAAAAAAATCACGAAAATGAAAATTTGAAGCCAAATAACGCACTATATGAAAAAATTTGAGATAAGAAAAATGTCGCTTTGTGAATATCCTACGATAGGAATGTGAAGATGAGATCATATGAATTGCCATCTAACACAAAGCTGCTGACGGTTGGTGACTAAGGATAGGGATATAATTTAGAAGTCAGAAAAATGCAAGGCTGATGTGTAGACCGTGCGTGTATCATTTAAATCGCAAAAATAAAATTAGAAATAAGAAAATTTAGTTTTGGAAAACCTGCAGAATTTGCAATAAAATGTTTGAGAACCAAATTTTTTAAAAAGTTTTAATGTCAATGCGTCTTATGAATTGTAATAATATTAATTTATGGAAATTATATACAATTTTAGAGACAAACTCGAGTGCGAAGTACAAAATACATAAAACGGTTTAGAAATTTAAAAAATATATTTTTTTAAATATTGATTTGAACTGGTGGAAGCGCACTGATTGGTGATTAGTTATAAGTGAATAAGTCTTCTCGAACAAAAGTCAACAATTATTTTAGTTTAGAATAATTTGTGTACTATAGTTAAGAACTCAATGTCAATAAAAATACCAGAAATGGAGGATTCTTTGTCAGATGTTAAAGAAAGTTGTAAAATCCTTTAGATTTAACTTCTAGAAAACAACTTTTCTTCCGTTGCAACTATAGCATCAATCTTCAGAATTGAGAGCATGATGCTGTGAGTTTATAGGACTTATCGATTGCTTCAAGTTAACTTTATAATATTTTACTATTAGATCTTTGACCTCTTCAATTGATTGTAGTCATCTTCACCAATATTTCATTGATTGAGAAGTATTTCTTTCTCAGTCTAGAGGTGCTTCTGATGGGAGATTTGAAAAAACTAGGTCCTGTAGCTTATTTGTAAAAGCTCCGAACCGGCAATTGATAGACTCGAGTTCGACTCTGATACTAATTATAAAAATAGAAAATAAAAATGTGTCTTTCCTAAGCGACTAAATGTTCAATCCAAGATGTTTCTTGTTGCAGAAAAGAGTTTAGAGTTCGATTGCTTGCCCAATGGGGACCCCATTCCTTATGTTTCTTGCGTTAGAAATTCTTCTTCTTCTGTCAGACAACATTCTCCTGCCAGACCTCATTATCCTGCCGGACCATCTTCTCCTGACATATTGCATACTCTTGAAAGTTCTTTTCTTAATGCAGAGCCTTCTATTCGTACCAGGTCCAGGACTCCTGCTCGTAAGCGTTCTTCTTCACTCGTACTTGGCTTTCCAGAACAAGAGCTTAAATTTATTCGGCTTATACCCAAAACCAATCCTTATCGGCGATTTGAAATTCGAAAATACACTTTTCCTGGCGATGGACAAATACAAGTACAAGGAAGACAGAGAAATAGCTTTATTCCTATTCCGCTCTTAGAAAAAAATGTTTTGACAACATCCACTGGTGACGTCCTTGCAATAATAGAAAATAATACAGTTCTTCGCGGGATATATAATCAAGGTGGAGAACGGACGAGCATAAATATGGGAAGCGGTGAGGTTGTCCCATTAATTAACACACTAGCCAATGAAACTCCATTAGGTACACGTCATGCAATCTCTAGGAACTTTTATATAGCACATGTAAATGACTTATAAACTTCAATTAAACTTCAAAATAGTTTCAAAACCCAAAATGTAAAAGAAAACGAACTATTTCGTTATCAAGAAATAATATTTTTATTGGGAAATGGAAAAATAAGAACTGACACAAACATGGATTTAACTGTCTACAATTTTTATAAACTTTAAATTGTGTGTACAACGTTTAACAAAAATGTCGAACGTTTTAAACTTTAACTTTCAAATATTATTGATTTCTTTTTAATATTATTGTTACATACATTTTAGACTGAAGAAAGCACACATATCTAGCAAAATGTTTTTGTGAACGCAATTTGTATAATAAATAATCGTATGACTCATGATGTGTACTGGGAATTTTATTTTATTTTACATTTGGATAAATTTATACCTAGCTTAGAGCCAACTGGTTAATTTATTTTTTCGACTCTGCCACATTGAATCCGCCTTCTTGGGCGGACATGCACATTTTTGTAGGTCAAAAAAAATTGGCCAGATACAATTTTGAGGATTACAATTGTAAAACGAAATCATGTTTGATTAAAAATGGTTGCTCGCGTGTTTTTCGGATGGCCGCTTTCACATCTGCAAAATTGATTTTTAACATTTGGATCCGACATTTCTAAACTTAAAATTCTTTACTTCGATTTAAAATTTGAAAATAAAAGCAAGAACTGAACAACCCAATTTGGACAGCAAGTTTAAAAATCTTTATACATATACGAAAAAGAAGAAAGAGGAATGGAGATTCACATGACTAATCTTCAGTTCATCAAAGGACGAATGTGGCAACTAAAATTCCTAGCATCATCTGTCATTTGAATGTCAGTAAGTATAATATAACCCTTCATGTCGGCCGATAATATTAACTTATGAAGCATATATAATAGTTAACCTTATTTATAAACAATTAAATTCTCGTCCTTCGCCGTTTCTAGAATCTCTTTTTAGAAACTTTCAGAGTGCCCTATGTATGTCATTTCATGTAGAATTTCATAAGCTTTCACATATTCCTACCAACTATTTAACTCTTTATTATGAACAAGGCTAGCACCTTTTGAGGTCAAGGCTATCTTGATAAAGGACATACGTTTAATGGCCCGATACTAAGCGTCAGTATTTTAAATAACATGTACAACAACATAGATGATCAATTTTAATATAAAATCAAAAGGCTGACTGATTATGGACTTTAGAATTAAAAACTGCAACGAGATTTTCCAAGTTATGCGTGTTCTCACAGTTAACCACGACCTTACCGGGGATAGCTCAGGATGAAAGACGGGTTATAAAGATAGCTATCCACTTAACAGCTCATTAACTTGCGTTGGTAACATCGGAATAAACCGCGTTCGTGGGTCGCACTCTTACGACCCACGAACGACCCACGAAGCTCGCTGATTCTTCTGTTTTTAAGGGCGCCAGATTGGGGTATCCCTATCGGAACCCTATTGGATCTGGTATTGTCACGACCGGCAAGTCAACCAGCTCACTACTCATGCAAGAGAGAGGGGTTGGCAGCTTCGAATGAGAGAGAAGTTACCCTCGCGTGGTACACCGAAAATTCGCTGGAACACAATTAACACGTTGCCTAAACTATAAGAATATTGTTTCCTTTAACAAATCTTTCGATGGAAATTTACAAGTGGTCTAATTATTTTTAAATACTGCGGCAAAAATCTAAGACTTTCGGGGACAGAAACGCCAGATCGTCCTCGGTCCTTAGTATCCGGAAACTTTGATCTCCAATTCGCCTGTTACACCATCGCCGCCAAGCCAATAACACGATTGATAGTTTTTCTTCTGCTGCTTAATCTCTGCTGCTGTCTTCCCTTAGACTCTCTAAATTTAAGCGTCGCGCCTGCTAATTGTCTGGTTATAACGGGAGAAGTTCAATTAGTTGACCCTATCAATGGACGCCCCCGCACTTGCGTCCACCGTATCGATTGGGTCCGTCTTACGGAATACTGCGGTTCCCATTGTCTGCCTGAAAGCTAGTTATTGAAAGCACGCCTCGTGTCCGGGCCGATGTTTGGTTGCTTAGCAACGTCGCGTTGCAGGATTTGTTCGGTCTGATACGGTAGTCGGACTACTAACGCTTGTCGCCGCTGGTAGTG
>JAWWLR010000128.1:31529148-31540827 GCA_035041075.1 Acraspis erinacei | reverse complement strand
TTCTAGCCCACAGCAGTCTGGGAGATACAAAATCATGATCTCCGAGATGCTGCTTCGCTCTTTCATTCAGAATCAGACCTACTCCTTCCCTACCATGTGATTCACTATCTACGCCTGACTATATTTTAAATCCGCCTTTCAACACCCCGTCCTCTATGTCCCAACTTTCGCATCCCTTTTTCTTTGTTTCAGGCACACATAAAATATCTAGTTTCCTTCGTGTATAGTTTCTTTTACCTGAGATTATTTACCCGCCTAGATATACCAAACAGCCAGTCGCCATTCATCGTCTGAAACTTGAACTTTACATTTTTCTTGTACATGTCTTTTGTCAATTAAAGCTCCAGTCCTTTCCGAGGCTATTTTATTGATTGTATTATTCATTGTTTAGGTTATACGCCCAACTACCATCTTTATGTAATAAGTTTTTTTCGCAATTCGAAATCATGTCCAAGTAATGTAGTAATTCTTCATATGGTGGAAATTGTAGTTATAACGTCCATCCCACCAAACTTCAGTTACGTAGGAAGATTTGGGAGGGGGGCCGAGAGAGCTGTCTTGGGTTGATGTTTTTATATCTGGAAGGTCACCAGCCTTCAGCAGCGTTGTCTTATACGGGAGTGTATGCGATCCCATCTGTTAAGACTCGGCCGTCCTCTGGGCACGAAACCAAGGACTTACACACACACACACACACGCAGATATATTGATAATAAATAATCAAACTTATCTTATCGTTAACGCGATCTCCATCCAGCAGATTTAATTTTCGGTGTAAAACCATTGCCAAAGTTTAAATTGTAAACAAGTCAGCTGCTTCATCAAGAGCTCGTGAAGCACTAATTTTTAGGCGAGATTTAGAAAAAAGAAACAGGCGTCACGTTACACTAGCGACTGCCTTCTTTGTGTCTAAGCGTCTGTCATTTCAAAATTCTAGGAAATTCATTCAAGTTATAGAAATAAATTGAAAAACATTCGTTCGAATCGTTTTAAAAACCGCAAAACCTTGATAATTTTTTCAAACTTTGGAATAATTAATTAATTTTCATATAAAGGATGTAATCTATATTTACCCGGAGAATATAAATAGCAAGAAAATATGAGCGAATTTAATACAAATCACTTCTTATGTGTCTATGTTATATGTACACTCATTCTAACAAATATGTAATCAAAGCCGATGTTTTATAATAATAAGTTTTTTTTATATTTGAGCATAATTTTTATTTTTAAGACAAATATATACTTCAAATTTATATTAAAATTAATGAACCAAACAATAATGTCTCTATACATTAAATGCTTAGAAAAAAACGTTGTCACAAAATGTATACAAAATTTTATTATTTAAAAAAAATGTTAATCGTATGTAATTTTTTCGGGAAAAAATGAATTTTCAAAAAAAAAAATCATTTGTAGAAAAATAGTTAAACTTTCAACGAAAGGAATTAATTTTCAACTAAAATATTAATGTTGCACAAAAAATTATTTATTAACAAAGTAGTTAAAGCAAAATTTTCAAAATTAAAGCTAAATCCTCAGAGAGAAGATTCACTTTCAAGCAAGGAGTAGCATTTTTATCAAAATTTTTTTCAATCGCTCCATGCACTATCAAAACGATTCTTAAAAAATTGAGAATACTCATATGCGATGTAAAATTTTCTGAACTTTCGATTTATATGACCAGCATTTTGAAAAAATTATGTTTGTTTAGGTATTAAAATGAAAAAAAATTTGTATAAAAATTGTATTTTTTGGAACGACAACAATTTTATTTATATTTACATAAATATGTATACCAGAAGGTTTTTCGGGTCGCTGATTACGAATATGATATCAGAATTTGAAAACTCAAGATGGTGGATCCGATATGGCGGCCAATATTTTTAAAAATTGTTTCATTTTCATGAAAATTTTTACTAGATGGTTTTTTGTGTCGCTGATTACGAATATGATATCAGATTTCATATTTCAAGATGGTGGATCCAATATGGCGGCCAAAATTTTTTTTAATTGATTAATTTTGATGATATCTGATATCATATTCGTAACAAACGACCCGAAAAACCTTCTGGTATACATTGTGATGGAAATAGAAATAAACTTGTTGTCTGTCCAAAAAATACAATTTTTATATCAAAATTTTTCATTTAAAGCTGACATATTTGGTGCCGCCATGTTTTTTTACAACCTACTAGTATATTTTGAAGGTTAGGGTCCATGGACCCAAAAAATCCACAAGTCGTGGAAATCAACCGATGCTTTCGATCCGAAAATATTGAAAGAAGAAACATTGTTTTTTCCAAAACGACGTTTTTTTATAATAAATAACCATAACTTTTCCAAAATGCATTTTCTTCAAAATTCTGATGAAATAATTCGAAAGTTTAGACAAATTTACATCGGCTATGACTATTCTCAATTTTTTTAAGGACCGTTTTGATAGTGTATGGAGCGATTGAAAAAAAATGTTGAAAATGTCACCGGCTGGAACACAAAAGGGACAACTTTTTGGAAAAAATGTTTGAATTCTTATACAAACAGATGCATTTTTATCCCAGAAAGGTGTCATTTCTACTAAATTAGATGAATTTTTCGTGTAGAAAGACAAATAAAAAAATAGTTGAATTTGCGTCCAAAAAAAATATCAGTTTGACTTTTCGGCATAAAAATATAAGTTTTAAATGAGAAAGAAATTTTGTATGAGAATAGTTGCATTTTCTACCCAAAAATATGAATTTTCAACAAAACAGTTGAATTTTTAACAAAGAAAAAAAAAGACGTTTAAACCAAGTTCTTGAATTTTAACCCACACCGTTGCATTTTTATCGAAGAAAGAAGCAATTTCTAGTAAAATAGATGAATTTTTAAAATAAAAATACAAATCTGCGAAAATAGCTGATTTTTCAACCAAAAAAGATTTTAGTTTGACCTTTTAGCTTCAAAGTATAACATTTAAAAAATAAGTCAATTATGTATGAAACTATTTAAATTTGTATCCTAAAAGGACGAATTTTGAACACAAAAATGGAATTTTCAACCAAAAAGAGTGTCTTTTCAAGAAAATTGATGAGTTTTTAAACAAATAATGAAAGAGTAACGCCAAAATACGTGATTTGACTTTTTTAAGGTTTAATTTACAGAAAAAATACAACGAAAATGATGTTATAATTAAGGGTATTTTCAATTTTTTATTTTTTTAGGCCTTCTCAACCCCTTAATAGGGGTAATTTTTTGAAACTTTTAAGAAACGAAAAGCGATGCTCATTTTGATTTTCAATTACGCGTAATTGATACCTCTAACATATTTTTATATTTTTTCACCATCTTGCTAGGGAGGTCCAAAAAATAGGCGAACTTTGGCGTCACTCTTTATAACTAAAAAGCTTATATTGTGCAAAAAAATAATATTTAAACGAATCAGTAACAATAATATTATACCAGGGTTACCGCAAGACTTTATTTTTAATTCTATATTACCTAGTTTCCGACCAAACAATTTTTCATTTTCCCTGACTTTTCCCTAACTAATAAAATTCCCTGACTTAAAAAAAATTGTTTTTAGCTAGGTTCGTTGTTTAGTCACCAGGTCACCCTACGTTTGTAAATTTAAGTTACTTTAGTATTTTTGGTTCATTCGACGCGAAATTTCATAAGCTTTCAAAAGATTTTCGAAAAAGATTGTGCCTCCTGTTTTGAGTAAGTTTTGAACAAGTTAGCAGCAGTTTTTAGTAGCATTCCATCGCAATGCACTAATCAAGTTCAAACTTTTAAACCAGCTCACATTTTTTTACATCCAATTTTTTTCGATCCAATATTTTGTTGATTAACTGATTGACCCAGAAAATGTAGTTCTAACATCTTCACCAAACCAATCTTACCATGAATTATATCTAAGCGCACTTCGACGGGTTGTCAAAATTTGTTATTATCCCCTACCTAGCGATATTGTTGAATTTACGCAGTAAATGTGGTTAGGCCTTAAATAATGTTGATGAACTTAGTGATGCAAGGATTGCTGTTCTAAGACACTTGAATAATCAGCTTCTTACTGTGAGGATCAACATTTCTCATTTCAAAACATTATATCCTGTATTTTCCAGTGCATCAAATCATCAAATGGCCTTTCAAATTTAAATATTGAAGAAATTCTTTAACGTCTCTAAGTAGCAGATGCTAAAAGTCACTACCTGGATTATTTTCTGCGGTAGAAGCTTAGTGACGTTAGAAGATTACCCTTTTGGTCATTAGGTTGATCCAATAATCATTGCTCCATAGAACTTGATAGATATCACTAAGAGGATTGTTTTCTAGGGATGCTATAAAAATATTTCCTAGGTTAAAACAATAATTCGGTAAATTGAAAATATTCTTCAATATACAAAGTGCAGAGAACTTGTTTGAAGTTTCCGTCGAATAGGTTACAGAACAAATTCTTGTTTCAAGTGGGAATGGGTAGCCGGAACCCTAAAGAAGTATTTTCGTGGGCATTAACAATTGAGGGAGGGAGAGCAGGCTACTGAAGACATTTTGTGTCGCCTAAATGACTCATGGACCCTATGAGCTTCAATCCTACGATCAGAAACCCTAGACCAATACATCCTAGACTTTTAAACCGTATACGTATAAACCGTATATCCACAAAACCTCAGTCTCACACACATTTCACACCTATACAGTACCAGTATAAAATGTGGAAAGCTGAACCCTAAACCATCAAACCTAAGATCTTCAAACCTCAGATTACTAAACCATAGACCTTCAAACCATATACGCAAAAACCGTAGACCCCAGGAAACGAGTTGAAGAGCCAACAAAATCATTGTGCATTCCAGAATTACATCAATTGATTAACGTTCATGGATTTGCGATTTGGTGACGTTAGCGTGCATCACGTTATTTTCAGGCGGGTGTGTCCTTTCTGAGCCAATGATGCCAGCATTTATAAACGCCCAAGAAAACGGGTTGGAAAGGAAGGAAAAGCCTAAGCTTCCAGTTTTTGTGCGCAAGGATGCACCCCGATAGGTGACTTAGTGCCTTAAGTAGGGCTGCCTTAAAGACTTTTCTTTGACCTCTAATGAACGGAATTCCTGGAAGATCAATAGCCTCTTGGAATTGAAAAACGAGCCGAACGCTAAACATCCTCCTGCCAATGGTGATTAGCGCCGACTGCTCATCTATTCGCAATGCGGCAATGATAATGGTCCCCTTCTCGCGAAATTCTCGATCCCCACTTTTCGATTGGTGGCGCAACCAAAGGCATGACCTGTTTCACATATCTATCTGCATGACCTATATAACTCTTTCATATAGTAAATTGCATAAGTCGCTGAGTGGAGCACCTATTTTATTTCTCGCCCGCTCTTCATCAAATTAAATGGTTTTGGGTAATTTTTGTAGCAAACTGTTTCAACCTACACAGTGCACTTATAAACCCTGGAAAGTTGAACCCTAAACCATCAAACCTAATATTTTCAAATCCTAGGTTCCTAATCATATACCTTCAAACCATAGATCCACAAACCTCATTCTCACATACCTGTATGAGTATATATATGAGTATATATATACAGTACAATTATAACCCTTGGAAAGTTGAAACCTAGACTATCAAACCTAAGCTTTCTAAGGCTAGGTTTTCAAACCCCAAATTCTGAAAGTACAGAAGCAGAAATTGTAAAATCTAAATACTCGACTCACAAAAACTTCACACCAAAATTTTAGGCACGTAAACCTTAGCATGAATATGTTACAGGCAAAGTATATAATCCGGCGATATATATATGATAACTAGGCATTATATATAATGCCTAACCGAGCCTGGGAAAAGTGTGTAACACTCCCTATTATACATAGTGCCTAGGCATTCTATATAATGCCCAGAAGAGACCAGGGAAAGGGTGTAATAAATATTTTAAATTGAAATGTTGTCTTTCTTTTAACTTCATTATTCTAGTGATTTTTAAGATATGAAGATATATTTTTTACTATTTATAATAAGACGCATTAAAAAAGTGTTTGTTAAAAGAAAGTTTTAATCATATTTTAGATTTTTTTAAAACAAAAGCCTACATTCAGTTTTTGATCAAATCCTCGTTTGTTTTTCTTTAAAATTTTGCTAAAAAATAGTTTACAATATACCCTAAAAGCCCTTTAAATATAAAAATGGGATCGCCCTTAGTTTTCGAGACATAATTAAAATTAAGCACTTGAAATACTTATTTATTCTCTTTTCCATTTGTCTGAATACGAATAAAAACTGATTTTTTAAATATCAGACCCAGGAATCTGGTTTTTAGGGTCCCAAAAAATCCCATACGTGAAAAATGGGTTTTGTGAATTATTGGCGATAATTGTGAATTTTTCGTGTTTTTTAAAAATAAAAATTGTTTATAATACATACAATACTAATTTCTATCGATAATTAGAGGTATAGAGGATAACTAAGTGTGAGGTAATAATGGATGCGAAATAACAAACCTAATCGTTTAAGCAAATTATTATTGTTGATAACTTATTGCACATTACATTAATGATTATAAATATCATTTACAAAAATGTTTTTTTTTCTTATGGTAATGTCAAACCTAACTCTGCTAATGAATGCATATTATTCCAATGCCAATTTAGTTAAATTTGAATTTAATAAAAATTAGTTTTAAAAACTTTTTTGAGATGTACAGATATACATTTGGACCATACTGTTCTAGCATTGATACAAGAATTTTCTTTATCAATCTGAAAGTGTTTCAAAAATAGCACTTCTGTAATAAAAAAAAATTGTTTATGAAATAATAAATGGTAAAGATCATTTGTTGTAAATCGCTTGTCACAAATCTTTTTAAAATTGAATAAGCCTTCATTTGAAAAAAGGCAACATCTGATGAACATTTAAATTAAAAATTGATGATACTAATAATGATTTTTTTACAAGACAAGGGTTTTTAAATGTTCCTGCAAAACAAAGTTGCTAACCAATATGTGTTTATAGGTAAAAACTAAAATTTAGTGTAAATAAAAATATCATTCCAGTACGCCAAGTTTATATAAATGGCGAGTAAACCTTTTTTAAATTCTATAAGTGTACGTCAATTTATCTTGCCGAGCTTTAATCGCATCATTATATTCAAATTCAAGATTATATACTTTACCTATCTCGTGCCGGGCATTATATATAATTTCTAGGGATTATATAGAATGCCTAGGTATTATATCAAATGCCTAGGGATGATATCGAATGCCTAGGGAGTATATAGAAGGCCTCAGATTTATATAGAATGCCTAGGCAATGTAGATACTCAGTATTTAATTAGATACTTTGCCTAAAATGGCCAGGAATTATAAATAATGCCTCGGGTTGATATATAGTACCTTGATTATATACTTTGCCTGTAACACATACATGAAACCCAAAAGCATCAAATCCAATACTCTTTGACCCTATGTCTTCTAAGGCTGTATCAATCAACCGTTAGACTCTTGCATTCTCTAGATAATAACTTTATGTTCAATGTCATCGAATGAAAACTCAAGCACCTAGGTTTTGTAAATTAGGGTTCTAAAACAGTGAATCATTAAAACCTTAATTCATTAAATTTAAAATTCATCATGTCTATAATTGATTGCTTTTAGTTAGATCGTTTATTACTATTATGACGTAGGTTTCGAGTGCCTAAGGTTGATGAGTATTGTATAAGTGCATCGGGGTTGTTTGTCAATATACGGTTTGCTGGGTCGTTTGATGACCATCTTCCTTATCATGTATTGTGAACCCATGAGACGTTCTATTGAGTGCTTTTTTTAATGGGTTTAACGCTAGAGACAACCATAGTGCACTCAAGAAGTCTCCTCGAAGTATATCTGTCGTCATGCGTATTGATCTAATTATCATTGGTTGTCTATGATCAAAATATTTGATTCTTGTACCCCAAAGCATCATCACATGAATTAAAAAGTCAATTATGCGCGGGCAAATGGAAGGCAACGCCCGCTTATAGTTAATGTATGCCATGTGCAATTTCCTTTGATGTTCAGAACTTGAGTCATCGCAACAGACTCTATAGTGATTAGATCTTTACTGCCTCGCAAGTCTTTCGAAATTTAGATTGATTTTGAGGTTCTGGTTCTTTAGGCAATATATACATAGTACCCTGGAGCATAAAGCCTGTCATCAGATCTGAATTTTGACGATTTTCTGAAAAAAACTTGCGAATGCAGGATACAAAATCATCAGGTGCTTGTACAAAAAACTGTGCACAGTGTGTGGAACTGCAGCTTTCCAGTCACTTTCCAGTCACTTGATGTTTTAAAAAACGCTGTAATATCTAAAGCTTTGAAGCTTTTTAGCTCCACTTACTGGTTATTGCTTGCTCTTACATTCCATAGTTGGAATCACGAACTATCCAAATTTCTTCTGTTTATTTTTCACCAAACAACCGCACTCTAGTTAGTCATGTCTTCCAATTGAAAGACGTTCGTGTCTTGCTCGCTTTTTTTCTTTACTCAGTTCACGATAGAACCTTCTTTCATCTGCCTCGAAAATTCCACTTTGTTGCCTTCTCGAACTTTCTTCTGACGAGAAAATTGTCAAATTTTCCAAAACTGCTTGTAATCAAAACTACTACAAATATAAACGGTCAACTTTATTATAAATTTTAAAAAGTGTATTGTCTTTGGACTTCACAGTTTATAAGAGAAAACTTAATATTAAATTTCTATGTCCGGAAAAGTGACAAATTTAAACATACTTGCTTGCATGAACGTCCACATTAATAAACAACCAGTAAAATGTACGATTTCTGAATTTTGTATTTATATTTTGTATTTTCGTCGATGAAAGAAGGAACGAGTTCAGCCGCTGTCGGGATTGAAACATCAGTCTACCAAATATCAGCTTGATGTTTTCACAGCCAAGCCAGAGGAGTATAAGTGAAATAAGACTTTTAGCAACTAATAGAATTGTTTAATATACTGACACCTGGAAGCTCCAGTAGCTTAATTGTGAGAATACCCAATTGGCATTTGTTAAACCACGGTTTGACTTCCGAAAGCCGCTGAGGAACATTCCTTTTTTATCGGTGTCAAATTAATGGGTTTTTAAGGTTGTAGTAAATGTCAGAAAGCAAAAAATCATGAAATTGCTTAAACGACTGAGACTTCAGCTCAATCTTTTTTGTTTGTTACAGAGTTGAGTTCCCAATTCGATTGCTTGCCTAATGGCAACCTTATCCCTGGCATTGCTCATCGCGGAAATTCTTCTTCTTTAGACAGACAATCTTCTCATGCCAGGCACCAATCTCCTGACAGCCGACAGTCTCCTGCCAGCGAACATTCTCTAGCCAGTCCTCATTTTCCTGAAGAATCTCTTCTTCCCGCAGAGCTTCCTGTTCGTTTTAGGTCCAGTTCTACTACGCTGAGGCATTCACCTTTACGCATACTTGGAATTGACCTCACGATTAGAGAACTTGAATTTATTCGTCTGGTTCCCATCACCAACCCGCGTCGAAGATTCGCTATTCGAAAACACACTTTTGCTGCCAATATACCGATTGAACTGCAAGGAACACGAAGAAATCAGTTTCACCCCATACCAAATAAAGAACATAATGTAATATCAACATCCACTGGAGACATCGTTGCAATACTAGAAAGAAAGAATACGATTCTTCGTGGAATGTATGATCACTATGGGAAACGGGTGAGCATAAATATGGATAGCGGCGCGATTGTCCAGTTGCACCGAGACTTAGCCCGCGAAACTCCATTAGGTTCCTATTTTCCAATTTCTAAGAATTTTTATTTGGTAAGGTTAAACGACGTGTAAACCAAAATTAAGGCCTCGGATTAATTGTTTGATTTGAAGTTGCTGTTAAGCCATTTTGAGTGCGGATATTAAGCGTGCTGCAGACGCGGCTTGCTTCACTTGCAGTCTTGAGCGCGCCTACTGCGAGCGACAGTAGTTAAATCTCTAAAATAAATTATTTTATACATAACTACAGGAATCTTTTTATGTCAATGGTTAACTAAAAATCTTGGGATAATGTCCAGCTACATATTTATTGAAATTGCGGGGCCAGTACTTGCATTATTCACGATGTTCTTGAACAGGATTACTTTAACGACCAAGCGCAGTAGCACAATTGAAACCTGTCCTTATCTATGGACCGGTCTATAGAAAATGACAGGTCAGGTTTTCTTTTCTTTTTATTTCCTGCTTCACTTCTGATCGCAGACCAGAAGTGTATAAATAAAAATACTTGTTTTTAAGACTCATTTTGATTTTCGCGCCAACCTTGCCTAACCCACGCACGCCCCTAATGCAAGCGTAGTAGCTCTTAATGAGAAACTATTAATAGGTGGCAGCACTGAGCCAAGTACAAGACAATCTGCCAGCCGGCTAGATAAGGTATGAAAGAGCCATTAAACAGAGTTTTTTCTCTTCACGAAAAACCCAAATATAACCTAAAACTGTTCTTACTTGTAACCTACCTATGTTTAAGAATGATCACTGACTTTATTTTCTAAAATTAGATATTGCAGGTTGGATGATAAGTTCAAGAATATATATTTTTAATCACATACTTAAACAAATTCAAAAATGGTTCAGATTTTGTTATTTAATTTAACGGCTTTTAAAAATTACGAAATAATATCTAAATACACTTACATCAAAAATGTTATTTTCTAAGTTATAAGAATAAATTAAGTTCCATCTCCTATAATAAGTATCATTCCTTAGCTCTCAGCGTGCTCACATCTTTCTAGCTGAATTCAAAGCCTGAAATACAGTCGGACTTCGAGTCTATCAACCACTGATATCGTGAACCTCCCCTCATCTGGTGCCCCTACCATTAGTTGCAAAAATGTTTTTGAGGTTTGCGCACATGATGCGCAGAGATGTAGATCAACCGCCATTATTTATTGTTGAGTACATCTCTACTGCGCAGCTTTACTTCTTCTCCGATCAACCTCAATAACGTGAAAACTTCCACCGAAAAGTTGATAGCGCCGAGGTCGTACACTACCGCATCTAGCACTTCATACCCTCAAAATACATAAGCTCCATTACCCTGAAGTGTATGATAAGAAAATTGCATGTCACAATATAGAATTAAATTTCATTACTCCACATCCCTGAACTCCATAAAACCATTAGGTTTAAAGACTCCACACCCTTGAAAGTGCATAATCCTATAAACCCGAAACTCCAAAGCCGCTTAACCCAAAAACTCCATAATCTTATAGCACCATAACCGTAAAAACAAAAAGAGTTACAAGTGAGTCTTCAAATGCCTGCAATCTCGGAAAGCTGCAATCAAAACTTATGCGCGAGATATAATTCTTGTTTTGCAGAACGTTTGAGCTAGACATTTAATCTTGTTTCTCATCAGTTTTGGGTCCCCTAAACTAAAATTCAAATAGTCAATAAGATCAAGGTTTGCTGCATCTTAATAACCTACATTTTGCCATTCCCGTGAACAGCGATGCACAGTGGGGAAACAGTACATCTATGATAATAATAGTCTATAATAGAAAAATTGTTGTGAGCGCCGAAGTTTCATAGATTTACATTGTATCAAGATATTCCATCATGATAGTTAGATAGTTAGTTAGTTTATATGACGGGCGAGGAGCCCTTAAAAAGGAGCCCCCCTGGCGCTCAAGCTATAAAGCCTATTG
>JAWWLR010000128.1:31432160-31443035 GCA_035041075.1 Acraspis erinacei | reverse complement strand
TCATCAAAGACGGAAGGCACCTCTCGATGTCCCAGAGGTAGCTGATGGGTATTGACTTTCCCAAAATGAAGAAGTCGTGGTTGAGAGTACTCCCTCGCACTCTTCAACATCAAAGCCTCCCTCTGATCATTTAAAGCCTTCAAACTTTCCCTCTGCTTCTCATCTACCAGCTGATGCCCCGGAGGTGGGGTGCGAGGTTTCGACATCATCGAGTACCTCACCTTGGCCATATTTTTTGAATTCTCCTCCCTCGATTCCTCTCTCCAGGGATTCCGGAACAATTTTTCAGCAACGAGTCGCCACGGGACAGATGTTGTCAACCAGGGAGAATCTGTCGTTGTAATTAAAGGGGTCGTCAAAGGCACTGATGTTGTTGTATCCTTCTGATGAGGCTTCTTCTTCTTTTTTTTCTTTTTTGGTTTCTTGAACGTTCTCAGTGGATCGTCCACTGTCGGGGTTGTAGAAGGTGGATAGAAAAAGGAAGTTGGAAGCAGGTTCCGTTTCCTGTTCTGCAAAGCTTGACGCGAATGTTCCAAACCACCCTCGATGTCCACTAAAAATGTGAAAGATGAAAAAGAAAAATGTAAAATAAGTTCTTATCGCTTTTATTCAATAACGAAGATGAAACTTTTTTACGATTTTACCGTTTTTTTACAAATTCTTGGATTTATTCCAAGATACCTGGAATCAGTGAAGGAGTTATCTAAAACTTTTTGCAGTTGTAAACGAGATGTTAAAAAATTTACTGAATTTTTCATAAGCAAATAACTGAATTGAAATCGTTCCGTGGAGATTGCCAGCGAAGACACATAATTTGCATTAAATCGAAAAAATTTGAGCAAAATGATTTCTAAATTAAGGCCATGTGACGAGAGAATCATGTGACTAGATTCCTAACTTACCGACTCTTTTTTTTATTTCCTAACGTATTTTCACAAGAAGCGCTACATAGAGTTCAACATTTGGGATAATATATAAGAAGCAATAAGAAAGGTGGATTTGGTCATGAATTTTAATAATTATGAAATAATCAAAAAACAATTATTTACACAAAAAAACTTTTTTCAGAATTATAAAAATTTAGGACCAGACCTATCTTTCTTATTGCTTCTTATTTATTATTCCAAATTTTCAACTCGATGTGACGTTTAGTCTGAAAATAAGTTAGGAAATACGAAAAGTGTCGGCATGGTAGGAATCTGGTCACGTGATCCACTCATAAAATAGCCTTAAATTATTGAAATTTGTTAAATAAGTTATCATTTCATAAGAAAATTTAAAAACAAGTTTTCACATAAGTAATTATTTATTTTTTAATAAAGGTGTTCTACGGAATCGACCAAAAATTACTTGGCAAAGATAATTAGTTATTCTATATAGTCAGGTAAGAACCATTGATGATTGTTTAAATAATACTAATTTATAAATTCACTATTGGTGTATTTTTAAAATACAAACTTTTTTTCAACTTAATTAAATGTAAATCACTAATATTTTAAAATATAAAAACATTTTTAGGACAGTCAAAAACAAATATTGATATTAACAATTTGTTGAAAAAAAAATTTAATCATCTTATGTATTTACAACAAAAAAAATTTAATTTTCACGAAGGATATTTTTCGGTATTTTGACTTTGTCCTTCTAAAGAAATCAAGATTCAATAATTAATTTTTAAAAATTTCTTTGAAAATATAGATCACGATAAACTATTTTTATTTTTTAAAAGAAGAAAACCTGTCGATCGGAGAAAACCTCTATTCTTATAATTTTTTTGGTCACTGGATCCGCATCCGGAGTTTGTCTGACCCCGTAAGGTCAGCATTAAGGTGAAATGAAGGTCAAAACGAAGAAAAACATTGTATCGGAGATAACCTCTAGTCTTAGAAGTTGTTGAGGTCGCTGAATCTCAATCCAAAGTCAATTTGAGCCCATCAGGTCAAAATCAAGGTCAAGTGCATATCAAAATGAGAAAGGGACATTGAATCGGCGTGAATCAATACTTCAAGACGTTTTTGAGGTCGCTAAATTTAAATTGATAAAATCATGGAAACGAATTAATGGAGTCGAAATAACCCCGGATTCGGTTTAGCGACCGCCAAAATGTCTTAAAGTAGTGGTTCAAGTCGATTTAATGGGTTTTTTTTGTCCTTTTGACTTTCACTTGACCGAGTTCCTGATCTGATAGGGTCAATTTGACCCCGGTTTTTCTTAATTTTGACCTTCATTTCACCTCGATGCTGACCTGATAGGGTGAAACTAACCCCCGAATGTGGATTCAGCGACCCAAAAAACGTCTAAGAGTAGAGGTTTTCTTTGATTCAATGTTTCGTTAGTTTTGGCCGTCAATTGACCTTTATCTAAACCTGATGGGCCCTACTGATTGCGGATTTGGATTCAGCGACCTCAGAAACGTATGGATATGGTAGTTTATCTTGGGTTGCAGTATTTTTTTGTGGGGTTATGTTTGGGCTATTTTTAATATTTTTAAAGTTCACAAATATTTTCCGTTGATAAAGTATTGTATAAGGGAAGGATTCATTCCAGCAACACAAAAACACAAAAACACAAAAACTGAGATATATACTTATTAATTTTTTAAATAAAGTTAACAAAAGCTTCAAATGTAAAATTTAGTGTCGTTATCTGCTCGATATTAAAATATTTACAATTAGAGTCTTTACTGATTTAATGATGTTTTACATAAATATTAGAGTTTGCAAAAAAAGGGATCGTTTATTTAAATTTTTTGTCTGAATGCTAACTTTAAGTTTAATAAAAAGTAAATTAAAATGAGATTAAAAAATCGGATTTTACAAATCTCTTTGAAGGTAACTTACAGTTTCAAAAATGCACTGATATCAGATAAAAATTGTAATCTATAGATTAATTTGTCCAGAAAAATATTTTTTAAGACACTTGTATGATTTTAGCCTTTTTCGAAGCCTATAAAGCGGGACAAAATCTCTTTTTTTACTCCCTAGGGAATGAAAAGAGACGTCAGAGGTGAATAATGAAAATTATACATCTATGATCTCGCATTTTATAATATTGCATTTTGCGGTAATTAATGGAAAGTTACCATGCATATCCGATCAAATTACCGTAAATTACGAAGAATTTCCGGAAATGTATTAAAAAAATTTAATTTAATTTTAGGTGATTTATCTTCCGTTGCCATTAATTACTTGTAATATTACTACAAATGAGCAAAAAATGTCCGGAAGTTTATAAACATGTACAAAATAGAATTTTACATAATTTATTGTAGTTAATATATTTACTTGTAAAATTATTATAAATTACCAACAAAATGCATAAATTTGCGGAAGTTTACGAAAATTTGCTTAATTCAATATTAAGTAATTAATGGCAAGTTACAATATTTACCTGTGAAATTAGCATGAATGATGGAAAATGTTCATAAATTTCTGGAAATTTATGAGCATATGTTCAATTTAATTTTGGGTAATTTATGGTAAGTTACCATATTTACATGTAAAACTTGCCCAAATTTCCGGAAATTACCAGAAATTTATAAAAATAATTAAAATTGAAATTTGGGTAATTTATTCTAAGTCGACAGAAATTACCTTTAATAATACCATAAATTACCAAAAAATTTCATAAATTTCCAGAATTTTATAGAAATGCTTAAAATTTAATCTTGCATGATTTTTGGTAAGTTATCATATTTACCTGTAAAATTACCATAAATTACCGAAAATTTTCATATATTTATGAAAATTTGTTTAATTCAATTTTGACTAATTTATGGTAAGTTGCCATATTGAGCTGTAAAATTACCATAAATGACCGAAAGTTTCTATAAATTTCCACCAATCTTTGGATATTTTTTTATTGAATTCTGTAATATTTATGGAAATACAACATAAAAAACGTTTTAAATTATCGTTAATCATGGTTTCTTTATTCGAAATTTAATATGGGCTGAAGTCATGACTGAAGTTTGGGAAATGTCTGAAATCATCCATTTATCCCTTTTCACCCCCTAGGTTCATCATAATATACTATCTTTCCCAACTGTTTATACATTCCCTAAAGGGTTGGGAAAAGAAGTGAGGGGGCAAGAAGTAGTGAGGGCAAGAAGTAGTGAGGGGCATTTGGAGAGGGAAGTTAAGCAAGCATAGGAAAGTAGAAGAAGTGGAGGATAATAGTGGTGTGTAGAAGAGTGTTGAGAAGAGATGATAAGTAGCAAAGGAAAGTAGAATCGAGGAAATACGAGAAGACAGCAGCCGTGGGGTAATTGGGGAAGTTGAAATGTTTACGAAAAATGACGGAATCAAAGGAAGGGAAGTAGAGATTAATCTTAAGGGATAAAATGCAGAGAGGGACCGGGGTCTTATAATAGGAGGTGGACAAGAAACAATGAGAAGTGGGGCTTAATGGGAGGGATGAGAAGTAGTTGTCTGCGGAAAGGGAGCGATAGAGAGGGTATGATACGAGAAGTAAGGAGATGAGTGGCGGTAGTGCGAAGTATGGAAAGGAAAGTGAGAGGAGGTGGGAGGGGAGGGAATGATAAGATATAATCGGATATGGATATGATAGGGTTGGATAGGATAGAACAGGAAAATAGAGCAAGAGGGAGTAGAGGGGTAGAGAGGATTTGAATGACCTAATTAAGTTTCTAACATCAAAAATTCCCTTCAAATATTTCTGATTATGAATAGCGTCTTTGGGAAGAGAATTGAGGGACGATAAATAGTGTACAGCACTTGTAACAAGAGAGTGTATAGTAGGGCGAAGTAAGGGAAAATATGGGAGGAGTAAAAGGAAATAGGGAAACATAATAGGAATGAGGTAATTTCGGAATGACAGAGGGATAATAGAAGAAAGGGATACTAAGGATTAGAGGATGAAAATTAGAGAGAGGGAGCTGTATTAGGGACAAGAATATAGACGAAATGAATGAATTGATGATGAAGAGAAGTGATAATAAGTAGGAGTGTGTGATACGATAGCGCTAAAAGGGATAAGAGACGAGAAATAGGAAGAGGGAAAGTGCATTTCGGGACGAGTTAAAAAGTATGAAAAGGGGAAGTGAGGGAAGGTCATTATTGGAAATATTACAGGGTGCAGTTTAGTTGGGGATGATAAGATGGGCTCCGTTAGCATAGGGCAGAGTAGGAGACGTATGGGATGCGATAAGCGGTAAGGTAATGAAGAGGAGGGAGAAAGATGTCAAAATATGTGAAGTTTAGTAGGATAATGAAGAGAAAGAAAAGACAGGAAGTAAAGAAAAGGAGTGGAAGTAGGGTAATTATGAAGGAGAAGTAGGAGCGGTGGAAACAAATGATATGTAGGAATGAGAAGTAGAACAAGGGGAAATGGGGAAGGGTAGTAGAGATGGTATAATTGGAAAATTGATGGAGGAGAATTCAAGCGGGCGGAAGAATGGATTAGTTAAAAGGGATGACGTATAGAGAGGAGGTAGTGTAGTTGGGGACCTTAATGCATCCGAAATTATGGGAAGGGAAGTGAGCGAAGGAAATTAGAGGGAAAGTTAAACGAGGCAGTGTAGGTGGGAGGAGATAGGATGATAAGATAGGATCAGATATGATAGGGCAGGATATGAGACTTATGGGACGCGATAAGCGGTTAGTTAATGTATAGGAGTGAGAAATATGTGAGGTGGAGAAGGAGAAGGAAGACAAAGAAAAAAGAGGAAGCATGGAAAACGAATGAAAGTAGGGGAATCATGAAAAAGGATGAAGAAGGAGTAGGGGTCGTTGGGATTGATAAGTAGGAATGAGAACTAGAAGACTGGGAAATAGGAGACGGTAGTAGACATAATGTAATTGTGGAGGTGTTTAGAGGAGAATTGAAGAAAGTGAAAGTATGGATTAGTTAAATGGGATGAAGTGTAAGGAGGATGGAGTCTATTTAAGAAGGGTAATGCAGGTAAAATGAAGGGAAGAGAAGGGACGGCAGTTATTTGTAGGGAAAGTTAAGGGAAACAGTGTATGTGAAAGAAGTGTGGATGATAAGATAGGATCAGAAAGGATAAGACAGGATAGAAGACGTGTAGGCGACAAGCTGGAGAGTAATATATAGGAGTGAGAAATATGGGAAAATATGTGAAGTGTAGTAGGAGAAGGAAGATAAAGGAAATAGAAGAATCATAGAAAAGGAGTGAAAGTAGGGGGATCATAAAGGTGAAGTAGGGGTGATGGGAATGGTTGATAAGTAGTAATGAGAATTGAAAGAGGGGAAATAGGTAAGGCTAGAAGAGGTGGTGTAAATAGGAATTTAATGGCGGAAAATAAAGAAGGAGAAGCACGGATTACTGCAAAGGGATGAAGAGTAAAGAGGGTTGTTATAGTTGGGAAGGGTCACGCAGGCAAAATGATGGGAAGTGAGGTTGAAGGGAGGAAATTATATGTGTGGGAGAGAAAAATAATAGAAACTAAAGGAAGGAGTGCTAGGATGTTAGGGGAGAACGAATGATAAGTAGAAATCAGTGGTTAAAGAGAAGGAGTTGGGGAAGTGTAGTAGAATTTGTGTAATAGGAGCATTGACGTAGGAGAATTCAAGCAAAAGGAAGTACAGATTACTTAAAAGGGACGATGAAGAGAGAAGGGATGGTGTAGTTGGGAAGGTTCACGCAGGCGAAATGATGTGGAACGAGGTTGAAGGGCAGGGATAAGATGTGTGGGAGAGTATAATAAGAGCAAATAAAGGAGGGAGTGTTAGGGGAAGAGGGGAGAATAGAACAATCTAATTAACCCCTAAATATGACAAAAATAAAATAATTTTTAATTTTTACGATTGTGAATAGAGGTTTTGCTACTAGGTCATCTGCTGCATTCTTGAACATTTTTTAGTATGTTCTATCAAGTGGGGAACTTTATTTCTCCAGGAAGTTCGGCCAGCTCGTTATCGCGTGGCCGCGTTAACGACCCGATTCGCGAAACCCGCATTTCCGGATTTTCGTGCCAACCGAGGAGTGAATTTTCCCTAACTCTACGTCGATTCCTATCATAAAGCAAGCCTCGATGAACTTTACTGGATTCATTAATCAAGCATTCCGACTGGCGCGCTATTAAGGCGCCATAGTAGAAGCAATAGAGCTGAAATCAGTTCCACAAACGGGGTATTCCGGACTACTGGATTTTACCGCTGAATTAATATAGTATGCAATATCTGTCTAGGATGGATGACCCCCTCAGCAATGCCAAAAATTCCAGGAAATTTAACAATAAACCGAGAATTTTCTTCTGAACAACCAAAAACTGAGGATTCCTCTTCTAAAAGTGCAAGCTAAATGAATTTTAAAGCGATTTGCAAGAGCCGGTTTTAAAACTTAAAGAAAGGAAATTATTTCAGACTGTTTAACAAAAAATAGACCATTTTCAACAATGATATTTTCGAGAGACAAAACCTTCCAAAATGGGCCAAAATACTATTTTTTTTTTAATTAATTTTAAATTTCGAGAATTTAAAAATACAAAAATAAGATATAAGGTAATTGATTTATGATTAATTTGATTTTGAGTTCAACATTTTACAATATTGTCTTATTTTGTAAAATTAAAAATTATTATGGGGAGTTACCTCTCATTTTAATTTAACGCTCTTACCCATTAAGCTACGGAGAGATAAAATTAATTTCTTCACATCCTCTATAAGTTGAATTTTGACGTTATTCCTTATACTTCTTATATATTTTTTTTTAATTTTGAATGTTTTATTCTTGTCTATGTTAGAGCTCTGACCAGATAAGTCTATTGAATAATTTGTTGTTACTTTTTTTTGGCTGCTGGTCTAAAATAAATATTTTTTGAATATCAATTTTTATTTTCAAATAGTGTAAAAATGGCTCTCCAGCTCCCCTGGTAGTTGGACCCAGCTCTTTCAAAATGCCGGCCTGATGCTCTGTTCCAATAAGCTACAGAGACCTAAAATGAATATTTCTTGAATATTAATTTTTATTTCTAAATTTTGAAAAAATTGATCTCAAAAGATTCGCTAAATTCCGAACCCAAATCTTTCAGATTATAGGTCTGACGTTCTTACCCACTAAGCTACGGTGAGATGAAATTAGTTTCTTCACATGCTGTATAAGTTGAATTGAGACGTGATTTCTTATACTTTTTAGATTAATTTTATTGAACATTGGAAAATTTTACATTTTGTTATTGTTATAGTTTTGACCAGATAAGATAATTGAATAATTGGTGGTTAATTTTGTTTGACTACTGGTCTAAAATCATTATTTTTTTAATATCCATTTTTATTTCTAAATTGGGAAAAAATTTCTCTCAAGGTCCGCTGAGATCCTAAACCAAGTCTTTGAGATTGCCGGTAAAATACTCTTACCCCCTAAGCTACGGAAGGATGAAATTAAGTTAATCACATCCTATATAAGTTAAATATCGACTTGATTCCATACTCTTCTTGGATTAATTTTTAAAACATTCGAATATTTTATATTTGTTCATGTTGTAGTTTTGACCAGATAAGTTTATTGAATAATTCGTGGTTAATCTTTTTTGACTACTAGTTTAAAATCAATATTTTTTTAATATCGGTTTTTTATTTTTAAATTATGAAGAAATTGCCCTCAAGCTCCGCTGAGATCGGAGCCTAGGTCTTCCAAATTGAGGAGTCTGATGCCTTTATCCATTAAGCTACAGAGACGACATTAACTTTTTTTAAACCCTTACAAGTTGAATGTCGGTGTAATTTCTTAAAATTGCAAGATTAATTTTTTAAGCATTCAAATATTTTATAGTTTCTGATGTTAATGTTTTGACCAGATAAGTGTATTGAATAATTTGTCCTTATTTTTTCTTACTTACTGGTCTATAATAAAAGTTTTTTTTTTTAATTTAGATATTTATTTCTAAATTGTGAAAAAATTGCTCTCAACCTCCGCTGGGATCCGAAACCAAGACTGAGGCTCTTTCCCACTAAGCTACCCAGACGAGTTTAATTTCTTCACAACCCATAAGTGTTGAATTCCGACGTAATTCCTTATAATTGTAAGATTACTTTTTTTCACAATCAACTGTTTTATAGTTTTTAATATTAAAGTTTTGACCATATATGTGTATTGAATAGTTTTTCCTGCAATTTTTTTCTGGTATAGGGTCTGAAATAAATATTTTTTGAATATCGATCTTTATTTCTCAATTGTGAAAAATTGCTCTCAAGCTCCGCTGGGTTCCGAACCCAGATCCTTAAGATTGCCGGTCTGAAGCTCTTGCCCACTAAGCTACAAATTTATTTTCCTCTACTGGTCTCATATCAATATTTAAATATCAGAATAAATTAAAATTAAGATCACATTATTTATAAAATTTTATCTGGTCTAAACCATAGCATAAAAAATATATATATCTTTAAAATATTATACTTTTAAAATCAGTTTTAAATATAAAAAAATTGAACTTTATTTTGCACGTTTTTCAGATGAAAATATCTTTCAATGCCGAGGATAAATTTTATGATAAAGTAGTTTGCATGACAAGTCGATATTATGAGAAAAGAACCCCTCTAGATAAAAAAAATCATTGGCACTTACTCAGGAGTTGATGAACCCTTTCCCATCGCTTAGGATCTTCTGCCAATTTCACCAGTAAATTCAGCACATTTTCTGTCAGCACTTCTTCCTCCAACTAAAAAAAATAATTGTTTTTTAAAACCTTTTTTTTTTAAACAAAGATCCTGAAAAAGATTTTAATTTTAAATAAAAAATAATTGAATCTATCCAAAAAGCGAATTTTTAACAAAATATCTTAATTTAAAAACAAGACATTTTAATTTTGAACCACCCAATTGCATTTGTAACCAAAAAGATTACGTTTTTCCTAAAAATATGAATTCTTAAACATGTTTTATACGGAATCGAATTATTCCGAAAATTATTTAAAATCTTTCATGATTAAGAAAATTTCTTAAAAATTCCTCACATTTTTTTCGAATTTTGAGAAATATTTTGACTTGATTTAGGTATAAAGGGATTAACAGGATTTTTCGATTTTTTTAGTAGTCTTCCATGAACCTAATTACCAAGTTTAAAAAAATAAAGTTCAACTTTAACCCAAGGACGTAAGTCTTTTAAAAAATTAATTTGTAACGAACTAGTTCCAAAGGAAGAATTATCTACAAATGGAATGGATTTTCAATTCGAAAATACGATTTGGTAACAAAGAAATTGATTTTCAACAAAAAATTAGAATTTTTATTAAAATATATGATTTTTTACAAGAAAAGAATGGTTTGAAAAAATGCACTTTTATCAAAAATTAGAATAGTTACATCTACAGTTACAAAAAAAAAATAATTCTTAACCAAAAAATTCAATTTTCAAACAAAAAAAAGATTTTTCCCAAAACAAGAGACGAATTTTCAACTAAAATTTTGAATCTTAAAAATATAATTTTTGACAAAATAGTTCAACTTAAAAGATATTTCTGAGTCAAGAAAATAATTTTCTTAAAATCGAATTGTTAAATTTTCAACCAAGGACGTAAATCTTTTAAAAAATAAATTTTTAACAAACTAGTTTAAATTTCAACCAAGTACTTGAATTTTCAACTAGAGAGATTAATTTTTTAACCTAAAAGTTAAATATTTATGAAAATTCTTTAATTCTTAACCAAATATTAAAATTGAAACCCGAAGTATAAATTTTTACCAAACAGAAAATTAAATATTTTCCAAAAAAACACGATTTTTTTACAAAAAAGTCCATTCCCTTTTCCAACTTCCAAAATTTTTTGAGAATCAGTCGTTTTTCAAAACAAAAATATAAATTTTTAACCAAAAATTTAAATTTTAAGGGCATGTGACACAGTGGAATTCCTACATTACCGACCTCGTTTTTCCATTGCACAAAACTTTTTTTTG
>JAWWLR010000128.1:31385324-31395523 GCA_035041075.1 Acraspis erinacei | reverse complement strand
TATAACAAATTCAATAAATTTTTTAACATTTGTATTGCTATTAGATATCTTTTTTGATAGCTGTATAGTTGCTTTCAGTCTTCTCGGTATTTTTTATTAAATCAAAGCATTTTTTTAAAACCGGTATAATTCCAAACTCAAACTTTTTTCATTTTTGTTATTGAATAAACAACAATTTAAAAATCGGCCATGACAGTTCTTTCCGAAATTTGATTAGCTTTAATTTTAAAAAAGGGAAAAATTGGATAATAATTATCTTCTGAAAATCCATTGGTTCACGGACATTTTTTTGACCCACTGATTCCGGGAGGAAACTTAGCATGGAACAGAACCTTGCGCAGTCGGTAAGTGCTTATATAATTATGTGGCTCTACTACTAAAAAAATTTTAAAGTATGCAAACATTTTTAATGTTTTTGAAAACTTAACAATTTGATGTCTTAGGTTTATTTTGTGCAATAGTTACTTTTTTGTGAAAGTAACTCAGAAAAATTTAAATTTTAAAAAGATGAAAATCACTAGTTTTAAAAAAATTAATTTACTTATTAGTGAATAAATAATGCCAATTTTTATTAATGTTAAATCAGCGAGAATGCGGAATTTTTCTGTTATTGGAAAATCTATTATTATTCAATAAAGCTCTTTGCCGCTCGATTTGATTTCCTCCTTTTCTGACGCAATCAAATTCTTTGCAGCCACGTATGCACAAGAGTTGAAGAGAAATTAATTCTTTTGTATTTCGTTTTCTGGGTTAATGCTCGTTTAATTTGTTTCACTTTGTATTCACGTGCCTTTCTTTTTTATTCCGCAAAACCTCATTAGGTGAAAGGATTCACAAAATTGAAGCTGCGCAATCGAAAAGTTTTAATTTAAATCTGGAAACGTACTCAATGCATTAAAATTTAATCTGATTAATTTAATTTAAATTTAATTTAATCTGAAAATTGAGGTCTTTTATGTCATTAAAGTAATGTTTTTTAAAAAGCAATCTGAAATGGTTCTTTGAAATTTTGCTAATTTGACTCAAGAGGAAATTAATTTTTAAATAGGGATCCATAAATTGTTGCTGAACTAACATTTTTTTTATTATAAGTTTAAGATTGATTGGGGTTTCAAACCAAAATATGAGTTTTCAGCAAAAAAGTTAATTTTCCACGAAACTGATGCATTTTTAGCCAGCAAATATGAAATTTCAAATCTAATAAATTTTTTTTACTAAAAAAGGAGCATTTTAAACTATGAAAGGTAAATCTTTAAAAAATGGAAAAGTTACATTTGCAGTTAAAAAATTAATTTTAAACAAAAAAAAGGCTTTTCGACTGAGCAGTTAAATTTTGAATCAAAGACATAAGCCTTGTATCAAAAATTAAACTTTTAACAATGTAGTTTATTTTTGACGTAAGTAGTTGAATTATCAATTGAAAAAGATAATTTTAAATTTTGAAAATGACTTTTTAACCAAACTGTTGTATTAAAAAAATTGTTTAAATATAGTAGAATTTTCATCCAAAAATGATGCCAATTGACCTTTTAAAAACAAAATATGAATATTGTAACAAAAAATAAATTTCTACGAAAAAAACAAACAAATTTTCAATCGAAAAAAAAACAAATTTTTTCAACCAAAACTGAAACAAATATGACAAAAAAGTGTAAGTCTTTACAATTCTTTAAATTAAAATTCTACTAAAACGGGTCAATTTTTAAGTCAAAAAGACAAATTTTTAACAACGCAGTTGAATTTGCAACCAAAAAGGATTCCTTTTTAAGAAAATTTTTCAATTTTTAACCAAATAATAAAAGTTGCAAATAAAAAGATAATCTTCAGGATTAAGGTTTTGGGACTTTCCAAAAATTACGTACATGAGTGAAAGACCCCCTCCCCCTTCCGTACAAAATCGTAACAAACCATTAAAAATAACATTGAAAATAAACAAAATAAATTTATTGAAAAAGCGACACAAATTGCATTAAAAAGTTTAACAACAAAATTGTTTGTTCATATGATGCGCACTTTTTTTTAATTTAAAAAATCATGAATTGTAATAGTATAAATTTATTAAAATGCAAAGGACGAGATACATAATAAGAATATCTTCATTAAAGCCGAAGGAGCTTTAACAAAAGAGAATTCACAATCACCAACTTATAGTTGCTGATTTGTTGACCTTTAATTTTTAAAGGCCTGCGCACATATGTAGGGGAAATCCAATGACCGAGCGCTTAGAGGAAGGTGAATATAGTATCGAGAAAAAGTAGAAATAAGAATAGACGGGGTATAAAAGAGGAAGGAGTACACACGCTACTAGAAAAACTTAAAGGAGTGATTGATAAGGTAATTGAAGAGATGAGAGCGAGAGAAGAAGGAGAGAGGGTTAGGAGAAGCTGGTGGGACGATGAATGCAGGGAAAGTGAAGATAAGATGAAGGAGAATGCAAGAAAATTGAGGAAAGGGGGGAAAAAATATGAAGTCAACAGGAGAAAGAGAAAGCATGAAAGAATGATAAGGGAAAACAGACAGAAGGAGGAAGGAAGGTACATGTTAGAGGTAGAAAATGCGGGAAAGGAAGGGAGGGAGTGAGAAGTGATAAACAGGGAAAGAGCGGGACGGTAAAAAAATAGAAATCAAGATGAAAGAGTGGACGGCTTATTTCAAGGGCCTGTTAGGGAGTGTGTAAAAAGGGATAAAGGGCCAAGGAACAAAACCCATAGCGGGGGTGAAAGAAAAGATAAGGAGGATTTGAATCAAGATTTGGAGAGAAGGGTGTCCGAAGGAATGAAAAACAGGGCTAGTAGTACCGTTGATTGAAAAAGGAGATGGCCTTTCACTCAGTTAACAAGAGAGTTTATCAGTGGTTAATGGGAAGGGGTTGTGGGGAGTTGTAAGGAGTAAGGAGTTGTAAGGAAATAAGGTGCATGAAGTGTAAGGAGGGTTGTAGGGTTTAATGATAATGGTGTAACGCTGGTTGCAGAGATTGAGGTTCAAGGGTTGTAAGGAGAGTACAGGGGTTTTAAGGAAGCTTTCATGACATAATGTGCACTACGTGCAGGGCGGGTTGCAGGGTTTGGTGATTAGGGGTTTAAGGAGGGTTGCAGTTATTAAGGATCAAGGTTTGTAAGGAGGGTGTAGCGTTTGTAAGGAGAGTTGCATAACAGTAAGTGCAAGAAGTGTAAGGAGGGTTGAAATGTTTGAAATAAGTTGCGAGAAATTAAAGGAAGGATGAAAAGGTTTGATGGTTGCGTGTGCAACGAGGGTTCCAGCCATTAAGGGCCAGAGGTTGTAAGAAGGGTAAAGCGTTTGTGGGAATGGTTGCATGACATAAGGTGCGAGAGGTGTAGGAAGGGTTGCACAGTTTGAGATAAGGTGCGTAAAGTGCAAGGAGAGTAGCAAAGTTTGATGGTTGGTGGTGTAACGAGGGTTCAGTTGATTAAGGATCAGGTGTTGTAAGGAGTGTAAAATGGTAGTAAGTATAGTGTAGGAGTTGAGTATCAGGTATTGCAACGAGGCTCTTTGCTGAATGGCTGTAAAGATAGTTGCAGTGATTAAGGGGCAGGTGTTACTAGGAGGATTGCAGGTATTAAGGGGAAGGATTCGTAGGGAGGGTTGCATGGGATATTGTAAAATGGATGTAAGGTGGGTTGCAGGGTTGTACGGAATGTTGCATGACATAAGACGCGAGGAATGTAAGGAGGGTTGCAAGGTTTAATGGTTGGAGGGAGGGTGTAACGAGGGTTGCAGTTTTCTGGTGGAAAGGATGTACACAGAGTTGCAGGGGTTAAGGGGCAGGTGTTACTAGAAGAATTGCAGCATTGGAAGAGCAGCGGTTGTAAGGAATGTTGCATGAGATTATGTAAATTGGATGTAAGAAGGGTTGCAGGGGTTAAGGAAACGGAGTTGCAAGGAGTTTTTCAGTGATTAAGGGACTAAGTGATTAAGCTTTATATTTCCATAAAATATTAATTAAATTTTTATTAAAATATTTTTTTTTATTCGTAAGAAAAGCAACCTATAGGTTGATTTTAATCTTGGAATTTAATTCCGTATCTGGCTTGCATTTACCAGTTCTAATGTCCATGTTTATCAGAAACCTAAAACAGTATCGACGGTCATTATTCAAAGCAAATCGACTGCGGAAGTCATGAATAATAATTCACTACTAAAAGCCCATGTTGTGGAAATTGAAACATCGATTTCGATAAGTATCTTTACATTTCCATGCTTTTAGTTGTATACATTGGAATATTATCTCCTTAAACACACCAGTTACCATATAAAATAATCGAAAAATATAAATATTAACAATTTTTTTCAATTTGATTGCAACTGATTGCTTTAAATTAATATAGCCAATAATGGCTCGTGCGAGGTAGGAAAAAGTATATATATATGTTGAAGTGTGGCCCACATTTTTTATAAGTAATTATAATTTATTTTCATTCTTTTTTTTCTGTATGGTTTTTTACCAATATTCAAATATTGACTTTCTTCTCAAGTTGTGAAAAAATTTCTCTCAACTTCTGCCGCGATTCGAACCCAGATTTTCAGCTATACACGTAAACGCTATATTTCGGTAATCGGAAGACCCGGGTTCGAATCCCAGCGGAGCAAGAGAACATTTTTTCGCCCTTTAATAATAAAATAAATAATTATTGATTTAATTACATTAAATGCCGGGATATCAAACCGTTGCATATCATCTTGATTAACAATTTCAAATAAAAATTATCCACTGTTTTAGATCCAGAATAGCAATTTGTACTCCATTTTAGTTATGCCTGTCTAATTGTAATTATTATTCTTTTATTAAAAGTCGTAGGTTAGACATGACCGACATAATATTTCTAAAACCAGGGATTTTTTTAGAAAATTTTGAATTTGAGGTTGAAAAATAATTGCACTTTTCCTATATCGGGCTATCAATTCTTACAATATCTAACTTCAGGAAATTTATTTTTGGTTTCTAAAAGTATTTCTTTAGGTTTATCAGGTTCTCATTCCTGCTTTTGGAAGAATAAAAATATCTTTGAAACAGAAAAAAACTTTTTTTTAGGAAAAGTTGATCTCTGAACTACAATATATAAATTCTCAACTAATTAGTTTAATTTTCAACTACAAAATATAAATTTTTAATCAGAGATAAATTTTAGTAATAAATATATTTGTTATCCGAACCCCCTTGAAAACGCCCCATTGTAATGCGGCCGCTTTCAGCCCAGTGACGTTCGCACATGCGTACTCCGCCGCCGGGCCAAAATGAAACTTTACGCCCGCTACATAAATGTTTTCGCCCGCTACGATACGCCCCTAAATGCATGATTTCTACCAATATTTTATTTAAAAACCTATTGGCATTGAAGAATGGTATCTAAGAAGAACTTATTGTTACGGGAATTGATCAAATTTTTAAGAATTTTGGAAATTCATCAAATGTTCAAAATTTTTAGAAATTTTGGAAATTGAACCAATCTATGAAATTTTGGAAATTGATCAAATTTTTGAAAATTTCCTAAATTTTTATAAATTTATCCAAATTCTTAGAAATTTTATAAATTTATCAAAATTTGTAGAAATTTTGGAAATTTATCAAATTTTTGAAAATTTCCAATTTTTCTTAAAATTTTGATCCATTTCCAGAATTTGTAAACATTTTGAAAATTTTCAAAAATTTAATAAATTTCCAAAATTCCTAAAAAATTTGATCAATTTCCAAAAGTTCTAGATATTTTGTAAAATTTCCAAAATTTCTAAAAATTTTCAAAAATTTGATCAATTTCCAAAATTTCTAAAAATTTGATAAATTTCCAAAATTTTAAAAAATTTGATCAATTTCCAAAATTTTCAAAAATTTGATCAATTTCCAAAATTTCTACAAATTTGATAAATTTCCAAAATTTTCAAAAATTTGATCAATTTCAAAATTTTCTAAAATTGTCAAGTAAACTAAACCTTATCTATTTGCTCAAATGCTTGTTTTTAAGGAGGGTAGAACAAAAATTATTATAATTATAATAAAATTATAATAAAAAAAAATATTTTCTTTAACTGAAAATTTAATCATTCGATTTTGTATTGTAATTTAATCTTGTTCAGATGCAAATTTGAGTTAAAAAAAAAATTAATGTATTTTGTTTAAAATTTGTCCTCACTGGTAGAAAATTAATCTTTTCAGTTAAAATTTTATTATTTTGTTAATAAAACAGATTATATTTTTCATTTGAAAATTTAACTTTTGGATAAAAAATTATATATTTTAGTTAAAAATTCGTCTTTTTGATTGAAAAATTATTTTTCCTATTTGGAAATTATTATCTTCGACTAAGAACTATTTTATTTTTTATTTTAATTTAATTCTTTTCAGTTTAAAACTCTATTTTTGAAAATTAATAAATTTTGTTAAATATTAGACATTATTGGTAGAAAATGTATCTTCTTGGAAGAAAATTAATTTTTTGTTGTTGAAAATGAACCTTCTTTAGTTAAAACTTTAGCTTTTGGTTAGAAATTTACAGTTGTTACTTTAAAATTCCAATAATTCGTTTAAAATTCATGTATTTTGTTTCAAATTTGCTTAAATTGAAAATGTAAATGATTTGTTTAAAAAAGTGAACTATTCGGTTTAATTTTTAGTCAGTTTGTTCGAAATTTCTTTTTTTTACAATTCATTTTTTAATTTTAGTATTCATTATTTTATTTAAAGACTCATCTCTTTGGTTAAAAATTAAAACTTTTTAAAATTTCTTTTCTTTGGGTAAAAAAATTAATTTCTTTAATTGAACATGCAACTATTCCATTTTTGTTTAGAAATTATCTTCTTAAGTCGAAAAATAAACTATCTGTTGAAAATTTAAACTATTTTGTTAAAAACTAAACAATTTTCTGAAAAATTATCCTTTTTCATTAAAAAGTAATTTAAATTAATTTGATAGTTGAAAATTTGACAATTTTGTTTAAAAGTCATGATTTTTGTTTAAGATTCATCATTTTAGTTGAAAAACTATCCCTTTGGATGAAAATTTTAACTATACCATAAAAAATTCGTCATTTTTTGTCAAGCATTTATTTTTTAAATTAAAAATAAAACTATTCAATTTTTTATGGAAAATGCATCCTGTTTAGTTGAAAATTCAAGCATTTTTTTGAAAAAAAATATAGTGGAAAATTAATCTGCTTGATAGCTGATCTATTCCAGTTTATTATTTCTTATTTTAGTTAAAAATTCAATCTTTTTCGCAGAGTGTTGATCCATTTATTTAAAAACTCGTTTCTGTTTTGCTTGAAATTTAATTCTTGAACTGAAAATTAATATCCTTAAATTTCTTTAGAAAATTTATCCTTTTCAGTTGAAAATTAAACTATTTGGTTCAGAATTTTTCGCTTAATATCAATTTATTTGTGAAAAAATATCCCTCCCCTTTAGCTCCGCTGGGAATCGAACCCAGGTCTTCTGATTGTCGCAAAGTACGGAAAAAAAACGTCCTTACACAAATTGATTTTGAGAAGACAATTATTATCTGATTTTCACTTGTTTGTAAATGAAAACTAATAACATTTCGCATCGAACTGCGATGGCTGATTTTTAAACTTTAGTTTATTTATTAACAAAAATAAAAAGAGAGGTTTTAACTGTTGAAGTATACTGGTTTTTTAAAAATGCTTTGATTTAATCAAAAATGCCTACAAAAATTGCAAGCAAATATCCATTAAAGATTTTCAATAATAATGGGAATGTTAACAAGTTTATTAAATTCGTTATAAACAAATAAGTGAATGAAAATGGTTTCTTGGAAATTGGCGGCGGCTCATCATTTGATTCGCACTAAATTTCAATAATTTATGGACAAAATAATGTTTTTAGTTGAATTAATAAAAGTTAATAAATAATTTGTTATCTTAAAAGCAATTTTTATAAACAAATATCCATACTAGGTATATTTAATTAAATAAATAAAGTTTTTTCTATGGAATCGAATTTTATTTATTTATATATAAAATACCGCTTTTTTCACGGAATTAAGAGCCAGTTATGTAGTAATGATTTTTTGCTATTAATCAATAACATTTGATAATTGTTTAACCAAACTTAATTATTAAATGTATTATTTGGCTCTTTTTCAGCATTTAAATTTGGTTTTCTTTGTGTAATGAACAGTTAATAACCCATTTCTTAACTTTTTTAATTAGTACGATAACGATCCACTATTTTTATTTTTATTAACAATTTAATGAACGTAGCTATACACGGCTTATAATATAAGCTTTTTACAAGTATTTCACAGGTATGCTTATTATTATGAAATGAAACTAATTCTAAGACAAAAATGTTACTAAACTTTTAATAAAAATAAAAATACTTGATCATTATCGCACTTTAAAAAAAAAGTAAAAAAAATGTGTTGTTAACATTTAATCACACAAACAAAATTTTAAATGCTGAAAAATAGCTAAATAATTAATTTTGTTATAAAGTTCGGTGAAACAATTATCAAATATTATTGTTTAATAGATTTTGATTGAATCTAAGCATTTTTTTTAAATCGATATACTTCAAAAGTAAACTTTAAAAAAAATTTTTATCGAATAAACAAAAAATAAATAAAGATTTAATAATCGTATCTGACAGTTCGATGCGAAATTTTATTAGCTTTCATTAAAAAAAATTAAAATCAGATAATAATTGCCTTCTAAAAATCAATTTGTCCATGGACTCTTTTATGCCCCACTGTGTGGCAGTCGGCTGCTCTATCGGTAAGCGGAAGACCTGGGTTCGATTCCCGGCGGAGCGAAATGGGAGGGATCTTTTTTCAAAAATAAAATTTAATTAATCTTCTTGGTTGTAATTGATGCTTCAGGTTAAAAAATAATTTATTTTTATTAAAATTTGATATGATATGTGTCAGGAGTTCTTTCCCCCTCGTATAAATGCAAATAGAGTAACAAAAATGTTTTCTAGGACAAAAATCAGACCATTTTAATAAATGAGTAACGTGACTGTGTAGGATTGCATCTTTTACGATATGAAGAACGAACCTCGTTTTTTGTTCGATATTTTATTTACCAATCTCTAGATAAGGGCCATACCATTAAGGTTTTATGTGGAACCATACAGGGGTGGATAGAAGCGTAAGAATGTTATGGCAGGCGAGCATAAAGATCCTGGAGTTATACCGCTTTCATTTCCGGTCTTGGTCTCGCCAAGTCTGTCCTGATAACAAGACTTGCCTTCTTTACGATTCTTTCTTTATTCTGCAACGTTGCTGCAAGCGCAATTCTTCTCACACAATGGATGATAACGGCTTATGTGCTTTTTATTACTGAGAAAAAATTAATATATATAATATATTATACGTAATTTTTTTAATGAAAATCTAATTAAAAATGAACTTTTAGATGTTTTTCTTAATGTTGAAATTTAATTAAATAATTTTAAATGTTTAAATAATTTTATGATTTTCTAAACTTTGTAACTAAGAATCTTTTCGCGAAACAATACTGGGTCAGCTAAGAAATTTGAGATTCACTTTTTCAAAAAACGGTAAATAATTTGAAATTAAACTACACTCGTATTTAAAATTGCCGCCCGAATGCTGTGCGCCACATCAGACCTGCCCATGCGCCGCACCAGGAGTCTTATTGGATACTGATCGCGCGTTTATTTTAAATGATTAGATATGCAAGTCCATTTTTACAACATATAATAATTATACAGTACAAAAATATATTATGAGTCATTTAAAATTTAAATTGATAAAAAAAGTGTTTCTCTGTTTGAATTTAAATTTCATAATTTATATGTAAAGATTCAAACCAAATAATTAATTTATATTTAAACTTAAAAGACTATTTTGTGAGCCGAAAATTAATTTCATTCATTCTAAAATGATGATTTATTATAAAAAAATTGATTTATACTTTTCAGAATTTCGAAAAAGGCTGCCATATATAGCCAATGAGAATGCTGTTGGAAATTGCGTCTTTGTTTGTAAAAATTTTGTTTTTAATTTTTTCTGTTTATTTATTTTATTTATTTCATTTATTTCATTTATTTCATTTATTTCATTTATTTCATTTATTTAATTTATTTAATTTATTTCATCTATTTCATTTATTGCATTTATTTCATTTTTTCATTTATTTCATTTATTTCATTTATTTCATTTATTTCATTTATTTCATTTATTTCATTTATTTCATTTATTTCA
>JAWWLR010000128.1:31368141-31381917 GCA_035041075.1 Acraspis erinacei | reverse complement strand
ATTATACCTATTTATTTTAATTCATATTATTTAGATTTAAATTTGTTGATATTATTATTATATAATAATATCTATAATATAATCTATAATAATATCTATATAATATATTATTATATATTATTATTATTATTATTATATCAACAAATTTAAATCTAAATAATATGAATTAAAATAAATAGGTATAATTATTTATATTATTAGTTATAATTTTTTAATAACAATATCATTCTAAAAACTGGATATAATTAATTAAAATAATTGTGTTTATAATACCAAAATTTTATAGATGAAAAAATCATTAAGACCAATGCTTAGTTAAATAATTTATTGTAATCTATAATATGAAATTAAACATTATTATTATTATTATTATTATTATTATTATTATCATTATTATATTTTCAAAGATACAATAAATTAAAACTTGATTCTAGAGAACTTCATATATTATTGTTTTTCTTTTAAAATTTTTAAAATATTTTTTGAAATTCTTTCGGAACTTCTAAACAAATTTTTATATCATACGAATTTTCCCTCAAAATTTCAATAATTCCTGCAAAATTAAAAAAAAATGCGTTAAAATCGTCCAGATTATTTTTTGACTATTCATAGAAATCTTTAAAAAAATTTAAATATACTTTTACAACTAATTTAAAAAAAATTAAAGAACAATTTTTTATTTTATAATTATAAATAAAGTATTGGTAAACTGCAAAATAAATTTTTTTGATTTTAATAAATTCAAAAGATCGAAGTTTCCAAAAAAATGCACGTTATAATTTCTAATGCTCTAAAATGAAAAATGAATCAAATAATTTAAAAAATTTTTAAAAACAGTTTTCAGGGAAAAGAATTAAAACTTGACAGACTAAAGTGTTTTTAATCCAAAATTTTTAAATTAGAACTTAATCTTATTTTAAAAACTTAAAAAATATACATTTCGTTAAAAAATATTTTGAAAAATTTCAAATTTGAAATTATTTTTGGATCTCTTTAAAACTTTTTAATATCTTTCAAAGTTAATCGAATTTTTTCGAAAGTAAGAAAGCAAACCCTTTAAAAGTTTCCGAGAAATCTTTAAAAAAATGTTCATTATCCTCAAACATTAAAAATCTGTAAATAGCTTCCAAATTTTATTTTAAGATCTTAAAAAATCTACATTTACGTAATAATTTTGTTGGAATCTTTTCAAATGTTAAATTATTTTTTATTTTGTTTTTAATTTCTAAACATTACTTAAAATTACCTGAGTTTTTCAGAAAACTTTATATCAGTTTGCGAAAAAATGCCTTAAAATTTTCTAATTTTTTTTACAATTTTTGCAATTTTTTAAGTCTTCTTAAATATTCTCTTAAAATTAATTTTATGGGATAAAACCCCATTTTTAAATTCAAGGAAAATTTGATCAGCTTCTGGTACATAATTTTATTTTTGATTCTCAGTTTCAGATTCAAATATTCGGTTCACAAAGTTTATTTTTTTATTTGCAAATTCATGTATTATTTGGTGGAAAATTCATCTTTTTGGTTTAAATTTCAACTACTTGGTTAAAAGTAAAATTCTTTTATTAAATTTGTTGTTGTAAAGATTTATCAATACCGATGAAAATGCATTCTTTTCGTTGAAAATATAATTAATTTGTGGAAATTACGTTTTTTGTTTTAACAATAAATTTAACTGAAACTTTAACTATTTTATTATTGACAATAATTTTTCTTTGTTTAATTTCTTTTATTTTTTCAAAACTATTCTTGTGTGTTATCAAATAAATACTCTTGCTCGGTACTTTATCTTTTTTGTTAAATTATGTTAGTAAAAAAGTTATATTTTAAATATAAAATGTTACCACTTAATTTGAAAATGAACTTCTTTGTTTAAAATTGATTTATTTGGTTGAACTTTTGATCTGAAAACCCAACTGTTGGAGATGAAGATTCACTTTTTTAATATACATTTTTTAAATAATTTAACTATTTTGTTGAAAATTCGTCCTTTCGGTGAAACATAGCTTTTCACCTAAAATTAAACTGTTCTATTTTTGGTGGCAATTTGATTTTTTTTCAGATGAGGGTTCAGCTATTTCGGTGAAAATCTATCTTAATTATTTAAAAATGTAACTGCTTTACTAAAAGTTTTTTTCCACCCCCACTGGACCGAATTTTTCGGAGTTATTTCCGCCATTGGTTAACGCTCCGCTCATCTATAGTGGTGTCTCGGGTTCAAATCCGGGCCGAATAATATTTTTTCTCATTTCTCCAGAAATGATTAGACCAATTATTTGGCACACTTTAACATCAGAAATTAATCAATTATACTGATCGACAAAATAATACCCATAAAAAAAATAATAATAAAAATTAAAAAATTCTATATTCAAATCCCTATTCCAAATGAATCCTTTCAACAAAAAACACGAATAACATACAATTTCAGAATAGAGATCACTCGCTGGAAACCGGAAATTATAGAGAGTGGGGGATGAGGTGTAACAAAGAGAATGGTAGGTACTTCGTCAAAGCTCCAGGGTGTGCTATTAGGTAGCGAGAAACCTATTATCCGCTTCGACAAATGGGATCGTCGTGTGTTTCCACGAAGGAATTGGAAGCTCAACGTGAAATGCGAAATGAAAGCCCGCGACTAGCAAAAAAAAATGGTTTGTCATATACCGAATCTGCAACTTCTTTCATAAACTTGCAATTTTTTTATTGAAATAAATAATTCAAAAACAGGGCGTGATGCAGCTAGAAAAAAGGTGTTTCGTGTCCTATTTAATATAGTATAATGCCAAATCACCCCATCACTCTCGCATTACCTCTCTCTTAATGCTAGTTTTCATCCCGTCCTGTCATATCCGATCCAACTTTGTCGTCCCCTTCCTTTTCATTATGTCCTAACCTCTTCACTACTACCCCTCCTCCAGTTCACGAGTGTCCGCTACTACTCCTCGTTACCCAACTCTAGCTTCCACTCTTTTCCAATCCACACTTCTCCACTAGTGCTACTGCTGCTTTAACTTTCTTTTCCGACTTCTTCTACCTGACGCCTCTCCCCATGCTTCCTCTTTCCATGCTCTTAGTTAGGTACTTCCCTTTCTCTCATTCTCACTCCCTTCCCTGACGTGACTTCCCCACCCATCCACTTTCCCACCACTTCACTACCACATTTAGAGAATATGAACCCTCTCCTACGTTCTCTACTACTTCCCCTTTCCCAACACTAGCTACCACTCTCGTCCACTTCAAACTCCTCCGCTAGTGCAGATACTGCTCATACTTTCCCTTTCCCATTCAGCCTATCCGACGCCTCTCCCCTTACGTCGCCTTTCGTTCATCCTATTAAGGTACTTCCCCTACCCACCTTCTCACCACCTCTCATTCTCACTCCCTTCCATCGCATTACTTCCACAAATCTTAACTATTTCCCCTCCCTCTACTTGAACACAGTGTTTTCCTCACCAGAAACCCTCCTCTGCGCTCGGTTTTACTCCTTCTTCCCCAACACTAACTTTCACTCTCTTCCACTCCACATTCCTCCACTAGTGCAAATACTGTTTGTTGTTTTTCTTCCCCACTTCTCTTCCCTGATGCCTTTCCCCAAACTTACCCTTCCCTTACTTCTATTTAGGTACTTTCCCTTCGCTCATTCTCACTCATTTGCCTCACACGACTTCCTTCCTTTCTCTTCACACGCTATCCCCCCAGTTCAATACCATGTTTACACAATCGGCACTCTCTTACACGTTATCTAATCCTCCACCTTTCCCAACACTAGCTAACGTTCTCTTATACTCCATACTCCTTCGCTAGTGCAACGACTGATCATATTTTCCCTTTCCCATTTCTCATACCCGACGCCCGTCTCCACAATTTGCTTTTCCTTAATCCTATTTAGGTACTTCGCCTCCTCTCATTCTCACCCCCGTCTCTCGCATTACTTCCACAAATATGAACTATTTCCCCTCCCTCTACTTTACCACCTTTTTTTCTCCACCTGAACCCTGCCGTACGCTCGATACCACTCCTTCTTACCCAATATTATTTTCCACTCTCTTCCACTCCACATTCCACCACTAGTGAAAATACTGCTCATTCTTTTTCTTTTCCACTTATCCTACATGACGCATCTCCACACACTTCCCTTTCCCTACTCTTATTTAAGTACTTCCCATCTTCTCCTCCTCTGATTCTCACTCTCCTTACGTCCACAATACTTCACTTTAAAATTGCATGATTTGGAATCTGAATTTTGATCTCCTAACATTTTTAAGATAGAACCATTTACAAACTTAAGCAAAAATGTTTAATTTATTATTTATTTCGATAAAAAGATGACTTTTTTCCATAAAGGATGAACTTGTAATCTAAGAGGCCAAACAAGAATCCAACTAACAAATTTGGACTCTTTTCTTGGTCTTCTCTCTTTTTATTATTAATAAATTACAATAAAAGAATATTAAAAATAAAAACAAAAATAAAAATAACGACAGCAACGTTTCGGCAACCAAAGCACCCTTACAAAGACAAGAAAAATGTAAACAGGTATAAAATTGAAAGCAACGAAGAACCGGTGCTGTCTTTTTGATACGGTCTTTTTTTTTAACAATTGAATTTTCAAACAAACAAGATGACTTTTTAACAACATAGTTCTATTTTCAACCAAAGAGATTAATTTTTAACTGAAAGTAACTTATAAGCCAAAAGACAAATTTTCTATAAAATGGTTAAATTTATATCCCAAAAATATGAATTTCCAAAAATTCTTTTATTCTATAGCAAAGAGTTGCATTTTTGCCCAAAAAAAGAGGAAATTTAAACTAAGAAGATTATTTGTCCAACAAAAAAAACGAGTTTTTTAATAAAAAAAATTTCGGTTTCGAAACGAAAATTAAATAAATAAATTTTTTTAGAAAGCGAACTAATTAAAAGCATAAAAAACGAGTTTTAAAGTAAATAGTCAAATTTTAAACTAGAAATAATAATTTTCAATTAAAAATGTAATTGCTACATTTTCAGTTAAAAATTGTTTTAAAAAATAGTTCTTAACAAGGAAGTAGTGAAAGTTTCAACCACCTAGATGAATTTCCAACTCAAATTATAAATCTTCAAACAAATAAGATAATTTTAAACCAAATAGTTATACTTTTAACGAAAAAGGTGAGATTTCTACTAAAATAGCTGAATTTTCATCCTTATCCAAAAAATTAATTATGAACCACATAACTTAATTTATATAGCTAAATACGTTTTTAACTAAAATAATTATTAATTAATAAAACACTTATTTTTTACCAAGAAAGCAAACGGCTTTTCAAAACAGATCATTTATTTAACCAAAAAGGTGAATTTTTTAACTAACATAATGAGTCCTTAGACCAAAAATTAACTTAAACAAAATATTTCAATTTTCAATCCAGCAGTTCAATTTTTAATCGGAAAAATTAGTTTTTAATAAAAGCAGTCACATTTTTTCAAACAGACATGAATTTTTCACCAAATTATTTAATTTTCATTTTTAAAATATAAATATTCAATCAAAAATAGAATAGCTAGATTTTCAGTTTCAAACATTTTTAAACAAAATATATAAATTTCTAATCTCATAATTTAATTTTCGACAAAGTAATTATTTTTTAACCAAAATGTTGAACTTAGAGAAAAAATCCTAATTTTCTACCAAAAAAAATTTAATTAAATATATGAATGTTCAAATAAGAAAAACGTATAAACAAAAATTAAATAGTGAAGCTTCCAGTTCAAAACTGAATTTTTAGTCAAATATTTTCTTTGATGTTCTTTGTGCCAATCAGTTCTCATAAGTTTCCCCCGCCCAACCGCATTGCGCATGCGTCGCACCAGCATTCTCATTGGATATTATTCGCGCGCTTATTTGAAATTATTAAGCATACTATTCAATTTCGCACAATATAATATTATAATCATACAATACAAGAAAATATTATGAATGATTAAAAAATTATATTGGTTAAAAAGGGCATTCCTTCCTTTGAATTTTAAATGAATAATTCATTTGTAAATAATAAAACTAAATAATTATTTCACATGGAACTCTAAAGGACAATTTTTTGATCTGAAAATCAATGGGTATCATTTCGAATGTGATGATTTATTATGAAAAATTTATTTATATGTCTAATAGTTTCAAAAAAGCGCGCTATTTATGGCCAATGAGATTGTTGACGCAGCTTAAATTGGGGGAAGGTAAAAGACTAAGTTATGGAACGTTACCGAGAATGTGAAAATTTATCGAGAATTTACGAGAATTAACGAGAACATTCATTTTTGGCTGTTATATTTTTTCAATATAAATAACATTTTTATTCAATTTTCTTAAATTTAAATATTAATAAACATTAGGAAATAAAATTAGTTCAAAGTTTTATATGCTAAAAATTGAATTTTTTTTAATCTACAAGACGACTGCAGTCCCGCTATAGGAGCCGTCTCGCGATACCATCAATGGCCTTCGCACTATTTCGGGACTCTCCAAACCATAATCAATCAGGGCCGTCTCACCAATTAAATTAGTAAATTAGAAAATGTAAAAGTGGGTCGAAAATCAATTGTTTAAGATAGCTACATATTTTAGATAGATTTAGAAGATGCTTTCCATTTGTATTCAGTGGAGAATGCAAACGGGAAATATTTAAAATTTAAATTTAAAGGGATACTTTATGCAACAGAATGTAAAATAAGGGATTTCGCAGGTAACAAATTTTAGTCCTACTACATAGTGCTACTACATAAATTTTTACAGAAGTGTTACTGTAGGGTTGGGGTACACAGTGCCGTAGCCAGAAGGGGGGCTAGGTGGTCAACCCCCCCCCCTCTGAAATTAAGTATTTTTATTTTTCAATGCCCCATTCCGCCACTCTTTGCACATATATAAACCCGAAGCCATCTCCGAAAAAATATAAAAGCCCCCCCCCCAGAAAAAATTCTGACTACGCCGGTAGGGTTTAAAATCAAAATTTTGTTGCTGATAACTCAACTCAAATAGTTTTTTGGATGAAAAATATTTTTTTCTGAGAATTTTGCCTTTTTGATTTAACAATTCATCTTTTTTAGTATAAATAATGCATCTTTATGGAAGAGATTCATCGGCCTTGTTGGAAATTAAACTAACACCTAAAAAATATGCTTTCTGTATAAAATTCCTATTTTTGTGTTGGAAATTCTATTGAACTATTTTTTAATGAAAATCCAACTGATTTTTGAAAATTTGTCAATTTTTCAAATTTAACAATCTTATTAAGGTTTTGAAAATTGAACTATTTCTTAGCAAATTAACTTTTTGTTGAAATTATAATTTTGTTGTTGAAAAGAGAACTGAAATATTTTCTGGATGAAAATTAAAATAAATTAAAAATGTTTTTTTTTAATTTAAAGTCATCCTCTTTGGTTAAAAATTGTTTTATTTTTGTTAAAAATTGAATTCTTTTCGTAGAGAGTTCATACTTTGAACTCGAAAAGTCCACGGAAATCTTTTTTGCATGAAAATTCAACTATTTAATTTTGTATTGAAAAAAATGTATCTGTTTTACGAGAAATTTCATCTTCTTTGGATTAAAATTCAACTTTGTGATACAGAATTAAGCAATTAAATAATTAAAATAATTAAACGAATAGTTTGTTTAAAAGATTCGGCTGAATCAGCTTGTTAAGGGATCATTTCTTTTTTTTTTTAATTTATATTTCTAGTTGAAAATTAATCTCTTTGGTTGAAATTTAAACTATTTTGTTAAAAAAATAATCTTTTTTAATTGCTAATTCTACTACTTTGGTGAAAGTGAAACCATATTGTTAACAGATTAATTTTTTGTTTGAAAATTTAAATATTTAGTCGAAAAGCTTTTTCTTGGTTTAAAATTTATTTTTAACTAAATTAAACATTAATCCTGTTATTGGGAAAAGTTTGTCTTTTTGGAATGAAAATTCAATTTTTTTTGTAGAAACTAATTCTTCTTTAAAAATTAAACTATTGATCTTAAAAAGTAAACTGAAATCTGTTTTGAATAAAAATTCAAGTAATAAAAAAACATTTTTTAATAAAAATTCATATTTTTTAAAAGAAATCTCATTTTTCTTGGCTAGAAATGCAATTTTTTGTTAGAAAATTGAACTATTTTTTTTAAAATTTAATGTTTTTTTTTGTAGAAACTTATTTTTTGTTAAAAAATTGATATTTTGATCTTGATTTTTTTCAAGAAAAATTCATCTGCTTTAGGAAAATTTTCATCTTTCTTGGATGAGAATGCAACTGTTTGGTTGAAAATTTAATTTTTTTTTAAAGTCATACTTTTTGGTTGAAATTTCTACTGTTTTGTTGAAAATTCAACTGTTTCGCAGAAAATTTATTATTTGTTTAAAATTTATATTTTTGTGCTGTAAGATAGAATGATATTTTTATTATGAAAATACAACTTTTCGGTTAAAAAGTATTCTTCTTTGCTTGATTATTCAAATTTTTTTCAAAGATTTGTTTGAATCACTTTTTTAAGAAATAATTTTTTTCTGAAGATTTATATTTTGAATTCAAAACTCATCTCTTTGGTTGAAAGTTGAACTATTTTGTGAATTTTTTTATTGATAATTCGACTACTTAAGTCAAAGTTAAACTACATTGTTGAAAATTTGTTTTTTTGATTGAGGCCTTATGTCTTTTTTTAAAAATGTAACTTTTGAAAAAATTATTTCCTTGGCTTAAAACTTCATCTTAGTTGGGTCAAAATAAATCAGTTTCGTGGAAAATTAATGTTTTCTTGCAAAGTAATATTTTTGTTTGAAAATCCAGTTTTTCTAGAGAAAATTTCTCTTTTGGCTTGAGGGTTCAACAATTTAGATAAACTTTTATTTATTTCTTGTACAAAAATTCTGTATTAGTTTAAAATTCGTCTTTTTCTATTTTAAATTTCCTTTTCTTTGTTACAAATTTGATCTTTTTGATTGAAATATAAACTATGATAATTTTTCGTTGAGAATTTATCTTTTTAGGTTGGAAAGTCAACTAATATTTTCAAAGTTCAATTACTTTGTTGAAAATTCAAGTATATGGTTAAAAAGTCATCTTTTCTAGTAGAAAATTTTTTCTGTTTTAAATAAATTAAAACTTTTTAAATTTGTGTCTGAAATATTACTTTATTTCGTTTATAAAAGATTCAATATTAAAAATAGTACAAGATGAAATGCTGTTAGTTGCATATTAATGATCAAGGAAAATGAAAATTTAGTCAAGGAAAAATAAAGGAATTTTAGAAATGAAATTCTCGGGCACATAAAAGGGCGGAATACTTTTTTTTTAATTAAGCAATTTAGCCAAAAAAATCTGAGATGTATGTAAAAGGATAATCTCTGGATATTTCAATATTTATATTCATGTATTCTGATCAAGCTTTTCAAACTCTTTTTTTTGGCAATCCAGAGGTGGATCTTTTCGCAACAAGAACAAATTTGAAATGTGAAAAATAGATCTCTGGAAAAAAGTCCCAGGAGCAATTGCCTTGGATGCATTCACGATAAAATGCCAACCATATATTTTATACAGGCTCCCTCCTTTTTCGATTATACTACGTACATGGGACGAAATAAAATTGGAAAAGTGTAGACGAATCTCAGTTTTAACACACGGACCAAATCAAGCATGATTTCCAGAATATTTTGCAATGCTTGAATAGAAAGCTATTCACTTTAAAACTGGAAATTACTTTTTTATTAAAGCTCAATAGGTAACCACACCCTTTGTGGGTAAGGCTTACCATGCTAGCCGCAATTTTATCAAGAGGGCACTCAATAAAAGATTAATTCTTGAAGAAACAATGAACAATGGATTGGATTAAAAAACTTTTTATTTGTTCTTCTAAAAGTCTTCTTTTTGATCCTCTGCAATTCTAAATAAAAAATGTAGCAACTTAGATTGTACTTTACCATACATTTTTTGTTTCTTTACTAAAAATCAAACTCGTAAAAAACGGAGAACAGTGTTATACTTGAATCGCATAGTGCGAGAATCTTTTATTGGTAGATTAAAAACACTCTCGCAGATGTTTATTCATTTAGTAGGGAACTGCCTTTAAATTCTATAAAGTAAATATTAGACCTTAGAGTAAGAGGGACAGAGAGAGAGAGAGAGAGAGAGAGAGAGAGGGACTCACAGTGGAGCACTCTACGATGTTAATGCACCCAGGATCCCTACCTCAAGGACTTCAGTCTAGGTACAGGAGAAGTCGCCAATCCTCAAGTTGCCCGCACGGTTACTCTGCGCGGGAGTGCTCTAAATCTTATCAGATGACTAAGCCCGGGATACGTGACTAACCGACCTGTCCACTTGGATTGATCACCAATGGAGAAATAGGGCTTACCTCATCTCAGGGAAACCTAATATAATGGTTACCTACGTAATTTGTCAATTATTATTTGGGTTCACGCACCACACCACCGCACCCCTTTGTATTTTGAATTGGGCCCGGGTACCTTATTGGTTGCACCGCACAGCTACGATTGTTACTGCGCTCCGATTGTCTGACTGTTAAATTATAACTGAAAGACTCTCCAACATGCTCCCTCGCGAGTTATAGATCGGGACTCTCTTCGAAATTTAACTCAGGCGAACGTGCCGTTTTGAGGCTCAATATCCTTAATTTAAAATAAATCTATTTGCGCCTTAAAGTTCTACGCTGGTTAGGGATGTTCAAGGTACGTTTTCTTGTGTTCAGGCAAACTCGTTCGGGGCCGAGCTCATGATTACCGACTTTTAGACTTTTTGAGTTGCGAGTTCGCCTCGTCCGAGTTCCGCCATGTTTCTTTGCCATATAAGATTTGTATTTGCTCTTTTATTTTCGTGGTGCTCTCTTTCGTTCACTCGTCTTTAAAAATTAGAATCCTGAAGCCTGGCCTATAAAGTCTTTAAAATCAGTATTTAATCTCCCTGTTTTTCTAAATATTGTGGTCGCGGGCTTGTCATGAGTCAAACATGGCTGCCAAACCACGCAGAAATTGCTGTAATGTTTCAGAAATGATAATGGTGCGTAACGCGTTAATCCTAACTTAAATTATAACTTTAACGCTCGATCAAATACCCTATTGTTAAAAATTTGTCTTTTCAAACCATCCGTCCAAAAACTTTAATTGGTCTCAATTGACTCATTGTTTGATGTGAGCCCTTTCCCTGATTTGTTCTTTCCAAATTTTGAGCTAAGCCGGAACTATTTGCGAAATGTGTTTTATTTTAAGAATTACTTTTTATTTTTCTTGTTTGGTTATAATTCCTATTCTACAGACATTCAATTTAGTAACAAACAAGAATTCCGAAGGTCACGGCTTAGTAAGTTTCGACAGCTGATAGTGACTGGCGCATTATAAATACAAAGTTCGGAATTCTCGATTTTTGCCAATCGCATGGCCGTTTGCAAGACCTTCGGCGGCTGGAAGGGTTGTTGAAAATTAAATTGATTACAATTTAATAGCCTTCCTAAAAACAATGAAAACGTCTTTTTTATTTATTTATTTTTTTTTGCAAGTGCATTTCTCGAATAGTCAACAATGTCATTTTTCGACAATGGAGCGCCATCTGCCGCGAATCGAAAAGAACTTTGTAACTTTTTTTATTTACGATTTTTTTTATTATACTTGTAATATTATTTTATTCTTCAAAGTTATATTTGAAAATATAAACAATTTTCAAAAAAATTCCGTAATTTTTTTTTCAAAAGCTTGCCATTTTTTTAAAATAACAGATAAAAAATGCAAAAAATACTTGTTATATATAATATGGATTAGTTTAACATGAATAAACAACAGAAACTGCTTAAATTTTTGTTATTGAATGCAATAAACCAGATACTATTGCAGGTTATATGCACAAAATGTTTCCAAAAACAACATTTTTAATTTTCATAAATAAGGCACTTTGTCGCATGTGTACGCACTGGGTGTTTAATACCCGTCTCCAATTTCTCCAAACGTATAATTTTCACACCAAGTGCAGACTGAAGCTGCCGAACGACGCCAAAAATGTTTGCACCTCAGAGATTATCCCCTCCCGGTACGGACCCCCAACATCGACTTCTTCCAAATTGGCACAACTGTAAAAATTTGCTCGGGTTACGCTAAACAAATCCGTACTCTGAGGGTTAAACAAAACTTACTTATTTTTTATGGATAATCTGAATCTGCAATAAAAATATAGGTTTTCATTTGAAGTTTTTAAATTATCCTTCCTCCCGTCCTCAGCGGGTTGAACATGGGTTAAAGTTGTACAGGTCGCTTTCTCCCTAAAAAATAAAGAGTCTTTATTGAAGAAATTTTTTTTCGTTAGATGCGTATAGAGTTTCGGTCGCACTGAAATCGAACCGAAGACCATTGGCCAAGCCACAGGACGCGGCCTCGGGTTATAAAAAGAGGGTTCCTGTACTAAGCGTTTCTGCTGAATATGGTTACTGTAATTAATAAGCAATCATATACAATTTTTGAGGGGTGGTCCCGAAGAAAATAGCCCCCAAGTAAAGACTTGACAACTCTGCCAAAATCTGAATGGCGCCTGGCTGAGGTGTCTTAAACGGTGATTCTGAGAAACTGAGTGTCCTCTCAATGTATGCAGCTTTTTCCTTGCATGCGGGTTATACAAGCGAAGCGCCTACTCAACTGCTTTAAGACGAGGAGAAATATAAACTTCCAGGTTTCTCTAAGCCCAAAGATCTAGCTGAGTTGGCTGCCGAACTTCATGGAGATTTTCCCTGAAGAATCCGACCACTGGACTATCAATTGTAGTGTATATAATGCAGCAAGAGATTTGTCGGATGATAATCGTGAAATAAAAACAAACGGCTGATCTTAACACCAAAAGTTTATCGTTGATAGAATACGGTCACTAGGTGACGCTAGGAGAAGTCTAGAGTGGACCAGCCCCCTGCAACGACTGTACGTTAGCGTTAGTTCACCAGCACGATCACGTGAAGCGTGCGGCGCAGATGGACCTGGGATTCTTTCCAGCCCGTTTTCACATTGCAGGAATCGGCAAAATTAGTTTGAAATTAATTTAATGCATATTGTTCGTAATGACAATCGGTTTTATGCGTAGCATAATTAAAGTTTCAATCGTAACTTGGAGAAAATAATTTTAAAGTATTTTTCAAATCAAGAAACTAAATTAAACTTATAAATATACCCAATTTTAATATTGAATTCCAAATCCGCCTGACAAAATTATATGAAGTAGTTTTATAAAAACTAAGTTTGAAAAAAAGTATGGTGATACAACAATATATTTCTTAATACATATAGTTATAAAAATAGTACAAAACTGATTACATATTTTTTTTAATAATAATATTGTGATATTATGTTTCATAAAAAATATCTTTGATGAAAAATAGAATTTAATTAAAAAATTTAAATTAAATAACAAACATTCTAATTTTATATTGGGTTGAAGAATTAATTTAATACGAAAGGAAATTGAAACAAGAACAATGTCAGCTGTTGATTTAAATTAGTAATTTACTAACAGCAGTAACCCTAATATAGAACGAGACGATGGTCGTGGGGGCTAAAGCGTAGGCTTTGGACCCACTCTGTCGGCTTGCGGTTTCGATTCCCGCCTTGCACCCTGGAAGAGCCTCGGTGGCTCATGCGGTGAACACTAGTCTAGCAAGGGAGTTGTTCACCTCCGGAGAGTCGTGGGACCGTTACCTCTAGAGAAAAAGGTTCTCTAAGTACTTAAGGCTGTTGCTCTTGGTGGTTCGGAACCCACCTTAAACTGTAG
>JAWWLR010000128.1:31330472-31357496 GCA_035041075.1 Acraspis erinacei | reverse complement strand
CAGCCCTGATCACGCATAATTTTTAATAACGAAAATTTTTACCGTAATTTATTAAAAGGCAATCAACAAATTATTGGAAGTATTTTTAATAAAATAGATGAGATTCCTAACAGAAAAGATGAATTTTCAAACCAAAGAACAAATCTTAGACAATAGTTAAATTTTCAACTAAAAAAAATTAACTTGTCAACAAAATAGTTAAAGTTGCAACCAAAGAGATCAAATTTGAAACCAAAATGACGAATTGATATCATGATAGTTAAATTTTGCATCAAGAAAAATCCATTAGGGAAGAGCGGTAAATAATTTAATGCAATTGATGAGTTTTCAAGCCAAAAGGAGAAACTTTTTGCAAAACAGTTGAATTTTAAATCCGAAATATCAATTTTCTAAAAAACAATATTAATTTTAAATGAAATATTTGTTTTTTTTATCTAAAAACATGATTTTTCAAACAAAAAATTAATTTTCTAACAAAAAGGCGAATGTTTAAAAAAGCATATTTTGTTTGGTTAAATCTTTTATTTTCGTACCTGGTCATTTTTCCACAAGTTAACATTTTTTTTAAATTTTCAATGTTACTTTTCACGAATAAAACAACAATTAAGCGTCCTAGCAAGAATTGGATCTTTTCGAATTTGTAGATCTTTTTGGAATCAAAATTTTTGTTGATTCATTTTTTTTTTTCGTTTCCTGGATAGTTTGACCACTGAATGGTATTTTTGATTTTTGATTATTTCGTGCAAAGTAATATTTTGAATTTTTGATTTTCCACAAAAATGTAGAAAGTTGTTATGATAATCTTGTAGAGAATTCGGAAAATAATGTTTTTCTTCTCTTTACTTTTTTGCATTTTGAAATATAAAAAAATGGTCCCAAACATTTTGAAACTGCTCCAACTTTTTGAAATTTTATTCAAAATGCCTGGTTAAGTAACTCGTTCTTTCTCTCAAGAACTAAAAATATGTGCCAAAGATCTATTTGATTCGTTCAATTTTTTGAGACTTTGTGGTCAAATTTCGAGCAATTTTAATACTTTCTTAATCATAAATGATGAGAAAGTAAAACAGAGTTTTAACCAAAAAAGATTAACTTTAGTTAAAATTTATTTTGAGCAAATAAAATAGAATTTTTAACTAACTATTTAAATTTTCAACGAAACAGATAACTTTTTAAATAAATTTGTAAATCTTTAAGAAAAAAAGGTTAATTTTCAATCAAGAAGATTAATTTTCTGTCAATAAATACGGTTTTTCTTTTCAACAAAATATATTAAAATTTAACTTTTAATTGTAAAATTCAAGTACTGTGATGAAATTTTTTTATTTTTATTTGCAGATTCTTAATTTTAGTACAAAATTGAAGTTTTGTTCTAACAATTCGTTCTTTGGTGAAATAAAATTTTTTCAACTAAAAAGTTAAACTTTTCTTCCAAGGTGAAAATTCGTCCTTCTTAGGAGAAATTCATGTATCTTAAAGAAAAATCGTTATTATTTTTATTAAACATTTATTTCCTATTTAAATAAAAATTAATGCTTTTTAGTTTAAAGTTCAACTGCTTGGTTCCAAATTCACGGATTCTCTTGAAAATGTTTCTTTTTGGGTAGTGAACTTCAAAGTTTCTAGTATGTTTAAAATTTCAAATATTTATTCAAAAGTTTCTTATTTTGGGTCTGCATTTAACTATTTTTCGAAAATCTATCTTCTTTTTTTGGCTTCATTCTTTTTTCATTAAAAATTGTTTTCCTTGAAATCATTTACTTAAAAATGATCTACTTTGTAGAAAGTTCAACAATTTTGTTAGTCACTTTTTGGATAAAGATTCTTAATTTCAATTGAAAATTCACCTCTTTGGTTGAAAATTTATACATTATTAAAAAATCGGTTTATTGTTGAAAATTAATATTTTAACTGAACGTTTAGTTATTCCATATTAGATGGAAAATTGATCTTCTACATTAAAAAATGCAACTAACTCTTTAAAAACTCATTTACTTTGTTGAAAATTCATGGTTTTGGTGAAAAATGAATATGCTTTGTGGGAAATTTAAAAGTTCGATAAAGAGTGATTTTGTTAAAAATTCAACTGTTTTTTTTTAATTAGCCTATTAGACACCATAAGGTAGACGAAGCTACCTCATGAGTTAAAAAGGGAAAGGACAATTAGGAAATCCTGGGAGGTATCGAAAAGAAATGTTACCAGGATTGTGCAATGAGGAATATTTTGGGTATTTTATAAGATAAAGGGAGATAGAGCGAAAAAGGTAAATCTGGAGAATGCCAGAGGAGACAATGATATCCGAGTAGCTGTACCTTGCGGTATAAGTTACATGCCAATTGTTTTTTCCAATTTACTTTTGTGGTGGTCACGTATTAGTGAGCGGACATTTTCCATTTTGACTTTTCTTCTCGTGAAAAAAAAACTAGTAAACGAAGATTCAATTGGTTAGTAGGGGGCAATAGGAGTGAAGTTAGTCGGCTGAAATGGCTGGTAAGCCAACTGTTTCAGCAGAGCGGGCGGGCCGGTATGCCAGCCAGCCCGTTAGAGGAGTAGAGAGGGAGTTAGAGGTAAACAAGATTTACTTCAGTGCAGTTTGTTTTTATTGAATTTCTTAAATTTTTTTACATTTGATGTTGGTATATTTCTGGAGAGAGAGAGAAGTCGAGATTGGCTTCGTGAAATCGCTAGTTCGCTTTTGAGAGAGACGGCAATGACTTTCTCATGAGACGTATAGTAGGTTTACAGCTTTAGAGTCTCTTTGTAAGGCTTCTGCTTGCCAGCTCTCAAGCAACTGACGTCTTAGACCGGCGTGCGCCTTTTTAAAGGGGAGGCTGGATGGACGTTCATGGGACTCGCGCGGAGATGGTCGAATATCGGTGGAGGGAGATGCGCGCATCAAGCTCACTGTCACTCTATTCGCGAACCTCACCTTCACTGGCGTTGTCATCTTGCTTACGTAACTTCACATAGTACTCTCTTTCGCCGCTGTGAGGCACACTATTCTATATCTCTCTCACTTTCGCTCGCTCGCTCTCTCTCTCTCTCTCACTCTCAGGTTCAATAGTAAGATATTAAATTTTTGAGATTGTTTTAAATCTCTTCATAAAAGAATCCCGTTCTATGCGAGCCACTTAAAACAAATTAAAAATGTAGCTATATTGTTAAAAAAAATTTTCTTTGTTGAAAATTAATATTTTTAACTGGAAATTAACCTATGCAACGATTAGTTGAAAATTCATATTTTTTCTTTGAAATTCAACTGCTTTGTTGAAAATTCATTTTTCTGGTGCAAAATTCGCGATTTTAGCTGAAAATTTAATTATTCTCCTGAAAACACTTTTTTCCCTTGAAAATTAATAGTTTTCCCTTGAATAAAATAGTTTTTGCTTTCTTGTAGAAAATTAAGTCTAGCTTGAAAATTCATATTTTGGGTGGACGGTTGATTTATCCGGTTGAAAATTTTTTGTTTTGTTTGAAATATATTGTTTAACTTAAGATTATTTGTTTAACTAAAAATGTATTTCTTCGTGAAAAATTGATTGTTTAACTGAAATTTCATCTATTGCAGTTGAAGAATCATCATTTTATTTGAAAATTCATCCCTATGTTTGAAAAGGTCACTAATTTTTAAAAGCATTGTTCTTTTTTCTGTTAAATAGTAAACTTGTAGCTAATACTCTACCTGTTTCACATTTAATTGAAAACTTATTTTTTATGTTAAAAAATTCAACTATTTCCTTAAAAATTCATTAATTTTATTGAAGATTCATCTTTTTCGATAGAAAATGAATCCTTTTTGCTTAAAATTTCTGATTTTGGTTAAAAATGCAACTATTGTGTGAAAAATTATTCCACGTTATGGAAGATTCAACCATTTGTTTAAAAAATAATTTTTTGCTTAAAAATTAGATATATACAAAAGATATAAAAAAATCAGTTTCTTTCTTGTAAATTATTATTCTCAACTAAAAATCTATCTATCCTACAATTAGTTAAAGATTAACAATTTTTAGTTGAAATTCAACTAATTTTTTAAAGTTCATTTTTCAGCTTGAAGGTTTTTTATTTTAGCTATGAATTTAACTATATTCGTGAAAATGAATTTTCTTTAAACTAAAAATTTAAATATTCAATCCTTGGTTATTCAATCCTTGAGAACTCATCTTTTTGATAGATAATTAGAATATTTCATGCAAAAATCGTTCTTGATTGTTGATTGTTGGTTAAAAATTTTTTTATTTTTAGTTCAAAATTGAACTACTTTCCTTCAAGTTCTTTTTTTTGGAAAATTAATTTTTTGCAACTAAAAATTTTACTATCTTATTCCTGTTGACAATTTGTCTTTCTTGCTTCAAATTCCGTAACAAAAAAAGTTGTCAAAAAAATTAAGCCTTGCTTGAAAATTCATCTTTTTGGTAGATAATTGATATATTTTATGGAAAAATCGTTGCTTTCTGGTTAAAAATTTATTTTTAAACTGGCTAAAAATTGATTTTTTTTGGTTCAAAATTCATTTATTTCGCTGAAAAATCATCTTTTTCGCTCAAAAATTAATCTCGTGCGTACAAAATTTGTGGGTTTCATTAAAAATTCAACTAGTTGATGAAAAATTAATTCACCTTTCGGGAAATTTAACAATTTAATTCAAAAGTGATTTTTAGGTTTAAAAAATAATTTATTTTTAAATTTACCAGTTTGTTCAAAATTCATGTTTCTGGTTAAAGGTCCTTAATTTTACATAAAAACTTAAGTATTTTCCTAAGAATTACTTTTTTAAACTTAAAATTCATCTCTTTTGTCCAAAAAAATGATGAAAAGTAATCCTTGTATGAGATTTAAAATTTTCTTAAGTCTAGTTTAGGCAGTGTAATCCCCCTTATTCTCTATATTCATTTTAATTTTTTTTTAATTTTTAATTTTTATAAAGTAATTCTCTATATAGAGGAAATCAAGAGTAATCCAATGTAATCCGGGTTAATTTACTTGGGCTGAACCCTTTTTCAGGAGTTTTTTCCGCTCGATGCGGTTCGAAGGACCAAAAATAAAAATGTGTATCAATAAAGAATCTAGGGGTAAAATTACTAAAAAAAAGTGTTCAAAAAATATTCAAGCTTTGAGATCCTTTTAAACCTACGATTTTCGGCCCCTATTGTGCAATTTACATTAGCTATAATACACATTCGCGGTTCGTGCCGGTGATTCTCTCTCGAGTATTATGCGTCTCGAGTGCCGCGTCCAAGTAATTTCCTTTTCAACACAAATATGCATCGCCAGAGACCAACACACACACACGCACACAAATATACCAATACTTAACCGCAGTTTCTGTCCCGTGACTAGATTAGCTACAAGCTCTTCGCATTTTCCATTGCAATGGTACCTACCATACATAAACATTTTTAAATATACATGCACATACATATTACATTATCATATACATATATAGTAGCCTCTATGATTCATTCACATACAAGAAGTATACATATGTAATACATACAAGCACATAATTTTTACATTTAAATTATGTATAATTAAAATTAGAGAGCATCTCTAAATTACTGGAAATTTTTGAGAGCATTAGGGATTTAAATAATCTTTTTAATTAATTTTTTTCTGAAAAAAGATCTTCTTTTCCTTCGCTGAGAATCGAACCAAACAAATTTCGATTGTCATTCGGGTGACTTCCCATTAAGCTACTAGAGACATAATGAGAAGAATCCTTTTCCAGAAATACACGTATTATTTTGCCAGTCAAACTTTATTTATTTTTGCCACGTCAAATGCACACAAGTCAAACATTTTCAAGGAATCTGTATTATCATGAAAGAATAATATAAATTCTTAACGTCTTTTCAGACTACATGGAGCTACGAATTACAAATTTTAAAAATTAATTCTGATCTGAAAAAAGGTCTGCTTCTTTCGCTCCCCTGGGAATCGAGCCACAGAAATTTCGATTGCCAGTAGTGTGCTTTCCCATTAAGCTACTAGAGAGATCGAGAGATGAATCCTTTTCCAGAAATACACGCATCATTTTGCCAGTCAAACTTTATTTATTTTTGATAGTCAAAAACACAAGTAAAACATTTTCAAGAAATCTGTATTATCACCAAAGAATAACAGAAATTCTTAATGCCTTTTCACATGAGATTGAGTTACGAATTAAAAATTTTGAAAATTAATTCTTATCTGAAAAAAGCTCGGCTCCTTTCGCTCCGCTGGGAATAGAGCCACAGAAATTTCGATTGCCATTCGGATGATTTCCCATTAAGTTACTAGAGAGATCGAGAGAAGAATCCTTTTCCAGGAATACACGCATTATTTTCCCAGTCAAAATTTATTTATTTTTGCCAGTCAAACACACAAGTCAAACTTTTAAAGGAAATCTGTATTGTCATAAAAGAATAACATAAATTGTTAATGCCTTTTCAGATGAAATTGAGTTACGAATTAAGAATTTGGAAAATTAATTCTTATCTGAAAAAAGTTCGGCTCCTTTCGCTCCGCTGGGAATCGAGTCACAGAAATTTGGATTGCGATTCGGGTGATTTCCCATTAAGCTACTAGAGACATTGAGAGAAGAATCCTTTTCCAGAAACACGCATTATTTTCCCAGACAAACTTTATTTATTTTTGCCAGTCAAAGACACAAGTAAAACTTTTAAAGGAGATCTGTATTATCATCAAAGAATAACATAAATTGTTAATGCCTTTTCAGGCTACCTAGGGATACGAATTAAAAATTTTGAAAATTAATTCTTATCCGAAAAATGGTCTGCTTCTTTCGCTCCGCTGGGAATCGAGACACAGAAATTTCGATTGCCATTCCGATGATTTCCCATTAAGCTACTAGAGACATCGAGAGAAGAATCCTTTTTCAGAAATACACGCATTATTTTGTCATGTGTTACAAGTCAACAAATTTCAAGGAATCTATATTATCAACAAAGGGTAAAAGAAATTCTTAACGTCTTTTCGGACTAGATGAAAATAAGAATTAAAAAGATCAAAAATTAATTTGGTCTGAAAAATATCTTCTCCTTTCGCTCCACTGGGGAAAAAACTTTAAGAATTTCTGTGATATTTTTATGACAATACAGATTGCTTTAACAAGTTTGACTTGTTACAACAGGCAAAACAATGCGTGTATTTCTGAAAATGGATTCTTCTCTCGATTTCACTAGTAGCTTAATGGGAAAGCACCCGGCCGGCAATCGTAAGTTCTGTGCTTCGATTCCCGGCGGAGCGAAAAGAAATATTTTTTCAGAAAAAATTAATTTATAAAATGTTTAATTGGTAGCTCCATCTAGTCTGAAAAAACCTTAAGAGCTTCTGTTATTCTTTGATGATAATGCAGATTCCTCGAAAAAGGTTTGAATATAAAGGGCGATTAGGAAGGTCAGTTAAAAATCCTTATAGTCCCTGGCTGTTAAGAAATATTTCTCTAGCTCTATTAGGATTTGAACCCATGTCTATAGATTGCAAGTCCAGGGCTCTAACCCACTAATCTAAGGGAGGGAACGATACATTTTTTCAAATTATTTATTTTTATTTTTGCACTATATTATTTATTTATTTTAGTAGGATATTTTATTAAAAATTTAATTTTCTAACAAATTGTTAAATCATCAAATAAACCAAATTCACTATTATCCAGAAAATACGAGTTTTTGAAGAAATAAATTTTCATCTAAAGAGATCAATTTCTAATTTAAAAAAACACTATTTTCCAATTGAAAATGGAATATTTATATTTTGTTAAAAAATTATCTCTAAAAAAGAAAAATTTTTAACGAAATATTTACATTTTTACAAAACAGATAAATTTTTACCTGAAGTGATGAATCTTAACAAAAAGTGGATTTTCATACAAATTGTTGAATGAATAACCGAAAAGGAAGAATTATACACAAAACGTTTTAAGCTTCAATCCAAAAACATGATATTTTATAAAAAAAAGCGAATTTTTTACCAAGAAGTTCAATTTTTATAAAAAATCTAATTTTAAACCAAAAAGTTAAATCTTAACTAAATAGATAAATTTTCGAACAAATTTTTAAAACAATTTATTGTTATTTTCAATAATAACAATGCTAACAATTTTTTGTTCTACAATTTTCAACTTTCTTTTCGCTTTTCCTTTAGAATAGGTGAATACTTAATTCAATGTAGCACAAAGTAATTGTTTAAACAAGTTATTATCTATAATAGTTTTCTTCTTCTATATTAATACCAGATAGTTCCAATTTCCTATCAGATTTGTAACTATTTTTCTATTTTACATTTGGAGTAACTTAATAATAAATTAAAATCAATAAAAATAATTGATTAAACAAATTGTTGTTGTTTATAAATATGTGTTTCTAATTTTGAACCCATGAATATGATTTTTAAATCAAAAAGTTAATTTTCTATTCAAAAGTTAAGTTTGTATGAAAATACATTTATTTTAATCAAAAAATAAGTAATTTACAATGGAATACTTTAATTCCCTATTAAATAGTTGAAATTGATTTTTAACAAAATCGTTGCATTTTAAACAAAAATTTTGAATTATAAAGCCAAGAAATGAATTATTCAGAAAACGGTTGAATTTTCCACCCAAAAATATGATTTTTTTAAACAAAATTTTAATTTTCTAGATAAATCTTATCTGAATAGATTAAATTGTTACCAAATTGTTGAATTCTTAAGCAAAATAGATTAATTTAGACCACAGAAGTTGTATTTTTAATAAAAAGGAATGAATTTTCAACAGAAAATCCTGATTTTGAATAAAAATATTCATTTTAAACGAAATAAATACACTTCAACTGGAATGTTTAATTTTCCACCGAACTGTTAAATCAAGGAAAAAGATTAATTTTTGACAAAAAAATCAATTTTTAACCAAATAAATCAATTTTGAACAAATTTTGTGCAAAATTGATTTATTTTTGTAATTAAATTATTTTGTTGAAGATTCGTTTTTTTCTGTTAAAAAATTATGTAATTCATATAAAATTAATATTTTTTTATTAAAACTTATACTAGTTGAATAACAATTTATTGTTTTTGGTGGAAGATTGATCATTTTAGATAAAAATTAATTTCTTTAATTGACATTAAATATTTTATTTAAATTTTTTTTTAACTTGAAAATGAATTGTTTAACTAAAAATGTAACTATTGCATTTTTGGTTGAAGATTTACATTTTTCAGTAAAAAATGCTTCTATACGGTTGCACTTTTTTATTTCCATAAAATTGTTTTCCTCAGTAATAAATACATTTGATTAATTAAAAATTTAGTTCTTTTCTTTAAAATTAATCTACATTAAAAAAATTCTTTTCGGTTTTTGACAATTAATTTCCTGTTTTTCGATGAAAATTCATGTACTTTGTAGGAAATTTATCTTTCTGAAAGAAATTGAACTAATTTATTGATAATATATTTTTTTTTAATATCCGAAATTTTAGTAGAAAATTTATTTATGTTGTAAAAAATTTAACTATTTGTTGAGAATTCTTTTGTATCTGTTTAGACTCACGTAGATTGTTAAAAATTTAACATTTTTGTTCGTAAATTATTCTTCTTATTAAAAAAATAACAATTTTGGTAAAAATATATCTGATTGATTTAAAATTCGTTTTTTTTTTTTTGTTATAAATTAATTTTACATTTTTTTTTAGAAAATTTCTCTTTTTTAGTTAATTTGGGTTTTTGGTTAATTTTGTTAATTTGATTAAAATATCAACTATTTGTTAAAAAATTCGTTTGATTTGCAGAGAATTATTCTTCTGTGTTGAAAATAGACCTTTTATATTGAAAAATAATTTTTTTTGGTACAAAATAAAAATGCTTTGTTGATGATTTCTTATTTTTGTTAAAAATTGATTTTTGAATTGAGAATATAAATATTCCATTCTGGGTTGAAAAGTTGTCCCTTTCGTAAATATATATATATATATATATATATATATATTGTTTAAAATTTTACTTTTTTAGTGGAAAATTTGCCAGCCATAGAAAACAGTTGATCTTTTTTGGGTGCAAGGTCAACTGGTTTAACTATTAATCTTTTCCGCTTGAAATATTAATTATGTATAATAAATTTTTCGAAAATTATTAATTTTCAATCGAAAAATAAATTGTTGTTTAAAATTTTTATTTCGTATTAAAATTTCTTCTTTCCTTCAAACTGAGTTGACTTAAATCTTCTACTTTAGAAGGCGGAAAATATAAAGGTATTCAGTTTTAAACGCAATTTTCGATTGAGAGCTTTTCTTATGAAAGACTGCGAAAATGAAAAAGAATGAAGGATTAAGATAGGAAAAGGGAAAATAAAAAGAAAGAGCTAAAGAAGGATCAAGCAAACAAAAATGCGAAACAACTTTTCCTCACGAAGTGTATTCTCTTCTCAGACTTTCATTCCCAACGTCTTTCCCCCAACCCCTTCAACCCAGAAACGCATGAAGAGCACAGAACTCCTGGAAGCAATCTTTTTTTGTCTTTACTTTTGTGCTTTATATAAATTCTTTCTTTTCTTGTATTACTTCGTCATCCACTTTTCTGTATCTCTGTTTTTTGGAAAGTGTAAGACAGTGTTCAATATTAGTAAACAGAGTGGTACACTATTTTCAATACATTTTATACCCCTGCCTTAAATACAGAAAGGAGTTTTTAGCCTATCAGGACGTTCATTAAGTCATTTAAATCTCCACTCTGACCCTATCGCGGTTTTACTCTCTCCTCTTATTTTCTATTCAACCCTGTTCTGTCCGATCCGATCTTATCCAATCGGACCATGCAAGATCATCCACTCCCTTCCCCTAACTACCCAATATTCCTCTCCTTTACTTTCCTTCACTTCTTACTTTCCGAATCTACATTCCCTTAATTCCTCTCACGAACTCCCCCCTTTCACAGACTCCTACTTCTTCATATAATTAACATCCCCAACTTTTCGTTATGCACCTCTGTCCTCTCCTTTTCTTTCCAAACTTGTCCTGTCCTGTCCGATCTTATACTATCCGATCCTATATTTTCATCCACTCACCTCTCATAACTACTACGTTCTCCACTCCTCTGATTGCGTTCACTTCTCATCTCCTTTCTAACATACTTCCCCTCAATTCCCCTCACCGACTCTTGCCTTTTACAAGGCCCTACCTCTTCATCTAGTTCACGCCCCCAACTTTCTACTATGGAACTCTGTCCTTTCCTTTCCTATCCGAACCTGTACTATCCGATCTTATCCTAGCCGGTCCTATCTCCTCTTTTCTTCTACGCAGCTCTGTACTGTCCTATCCGATCTTATAATGTTCGATTTTATGGTATCATCCACTCATCTCCCATAACTAGGCTCCTCTCAACTCCACTAATTTCCTTCACTTCTCCTCTCTTTGCGAATCTTCTTCCCCTCCATTCAACATTCGTATTTCACCAGCCTCTACTTCTCTATCTAGTTTACATCCCACCCTCGTCTTACCTTTCCAATCCTGTCCTATTCAATCTTATACTATTCGATGCTAAATTATCATGCGCTTGCTTCGCATAACTACCCTCCCATCAGCTCTTCTACTTTCCTTCACTTTTCCTCTCTTCCCGAACCTACTTGGACTCTATTCCCCTAAAAGACTCTTGCCTCTTACAAGCGCCTACCTCTCCATCTAGTTCAAATCCCTTCCCTTCTCCTATGTACTTCCATCCTCTTATTTTCTATCCAACCCTGTCCTGTCCTATCTAATATATCCTATCCAATCCTATATTAACGTCTACTCATATACCCTAACTACCCCGCCCTTCCACTCTTCTATTTTACTTCACTTCTCCTCTCCGTGTGAACCTACTTCCCCTTAATTCCCCTGATCGCCTCTCGTCTTTCACCAAACTCTACCATTCCATCTAGTTCACATCCCCACCTTTCCGCTAAGCACCTCTCTTCTCTCCTTTCCTGATCAACCCTGTCCTATGCGATCTTATCCTATTAGATCCTATACTATCATTCACTCACCTTCTCTAACTACCCTCTTTTTAACTACTCTACTTTCCTTCAATTCGCCACCCTTCCCGAACCAACTTCCCCTCTATTCATCTCATCGACTCACCTTTTTAACCAACTCTTCCCTCTCCACCTATTTCATTCCCCCACCTTCTTCTGCATTCCCACCCTTCTCTTCATTATCTTCGTCATGGATGATCACACGAAGTTTGAAGCACCCAGGGGCATTTTCAAAGAAAGATGCTGAATTTTCAAACATGATGCTCAAATTGGAACGAAAAATTTGTTTTCTTAAATACATGAATCTTTAACTAGAAAAGATAAATTATCAATACAAAAAATAAATTTTCAACCAAAAATAAAATATGTTAGTTAATAATATTAATTTGCAGTTGAAAAAAGAATGATCAACAAAATAGTTACATTTTAAACCAAGAAATGAATTTTTTAACGAAAATGATGATTCATTAAACAACTAACTTTAACAGAATAGGCCGCCCCAAAAGATTTTTTTAACCCGATGGCTTAATTTAATAAAAAAGAAATATTTAAATAATTAACCAAGGAGGGTACTCTTCATAAAATATCAATTTTTAACAATCTAGTTCAACTAAAAAATATGTTTTTGTGATTAAAGTATAAAATTTTCTACCAGAAACATAAATTTTACAGCCAGAAGATTAATTCTAACCGAAAATATAATTTTTCAGCAAAAAAATTAATTTTCTACAAAACAGTTAAATATGCGAAATAATAGTTTAATTTTTAAGCAAATAGTTAAGCTGCGAAAATGTAAATTTTCAAGAAAAAACCTAACTTTCAGCCAAATAGTTCTATTTTATACCTAATTGTCAAATGCTTAACCAACCTATTTTAATTTAGAAACAAACAGTTTCATTTTTACCAAAATTTCGATTAAATTTTAAAGAAAAAATTAATTTTAAACAAAAAAGAGGAATTTTGAAAAAAAAACGATTTTTTAATATAAGAGTAACAGTTTCAACTAAAGAGATAAATTTTCAACTTAAACCATGAATATCCAAAATTAAATTTTCGTCAAAGTGCTTTAACACAAAGATTTTAGTTTTAATCCAAAAGATTAATTTGAGAAAAATGTAAGCGTTAAATTGTTAATCAAGGAGGAGAACCTCCAAAAAATATCAATATTGCTATAAAAAGATTAATTTTGTATGAAAAACCAGAAATATTCAACAAAGTAGATTAATTTTCCACAAAATTTTAGAATTTTGAAGCCACCAGGAAGAATTATCTACAAGAAGGTGGAATTTGTATAAGAAAATAGGATTTAAAAAAATCTCATTTACTACCAAGAAGGTGAACTTTTATAAAAAGAGTTCAATTTCCAAACATCAAGGTTATATTTTTAGAAAAATACATGAATTCTCAAATAGAAAAGATCCAGTTTCACTAAAAAATATGAATTTTCAACCAAGAATGAAATAGTAACAGCAAAAGAGTTCGAATCAAAAGATGAACTTTTAATTTAGAAGTTTTAATTCATAAAGTATTTGTTTTGGATAAAAAATTAAAGTTTAATAACCTTTTTTGTTGTTGGCCAATATTGCCTTATTGAGTCACATTTAATTTGGTTCCTGATTCAATAATTGACCTTGGCAATAGAAAATTCTGATTTTAATTAAATCAGTAATACTTTCTTGTCCATTAATGATAAGCAGATGAAATTGAAGATTACAGTTGCTATTTGCAGCCCCGTGAGATTTACTTGTAAGATGATGATGATCCTCTTCCTTTAACACCAAAAATAGGCCTGATCAATATTATTCATTTATAAAAGAAAGAAGGTTTTAAAAACATTTTCAAGAAATCCGTCGTCTTTTTCATGGACTGTCTATCTTGTCTAATAGAAAAAAAAGAAAGAAAAAAGGAATTTTCTATCAAAGAGATTTTTAGTTAAAAAAATAATTTCAACAAAATCGTTGAATTTTAATGTCCAAACGAGGAATTAACCACAAAAAGTTTAAGGTTTAGACAGGAAGGTATGATTTTTAACAAAAAAATTTATTTTTCTAACCAAAAATTTATATTTTTAACAAAATGGATGAATTTTCAACTAGAAAAGATCACTTTTCAACCAACAATGAAATAGTTAAATATGATTTTTCAACAAAAAAGTTCAACTTTCAACTAAGTAGTTTAATTTTGAACCCAAATATGTGATTTTTTAAGAAAAAAGTTAATTTTTTACCAAAAGTTAAGTTTTGAACCAAAAAGTTTTTTATACCAAGTTCTTAGATCTTCAATCCTATCAGATTGATTTGGACCCAAAGATTTACAGGCTCAATAAGAAGGATGCTTTTTTAACCAAAGAAATTTATTTTTGACCCAAAAGAACGAACTGTAAAAAAATGAATTCCCAACTAAAAAAAGAACGAATTTCCAACAAAACAGTTCAACCCAAAATATAATTTTTTAAACCAAAAGGTTGGATTTGTAAAAATGAAATGGTTAAATTTCCAAGCAAGAAGATAAATCTACAACAACAAAATTAATGAGTACAAAACAGTGCAACTTGAAAACAATTAGCTGAATTATTGTCCACAAAAATATAACTTTTTGATATAATATTTGCTTGTACAAAAAAAAATTTCAGGCAAATACTAGAATTTTTAAACAAATCTCATAAATTTGGAACCGAAAATATATAAAGTTGACTTTTCAACTAAAAGTATTTGATAACTGATAATGTGGTTTATGGAAGGCCCTTAATGAAAAATCCTCTCAAATCCTAAAATATTAAATATCAGCATTTTCATTGAATAAAATAAATGTTCCACTTTATAACGCATTTCGTTTAAATTCTGCATAAATTCGAATCAGTATATTGAAACAAGGTTTTTCTATGGTTATGAAATTTTAATGAAAGGCTGAAGTATGTACTTCTCTTGCCACACGAGGATTTAAAATAAAAAATTCTAGAGCAAACCAGTACTAAAAAGGATTACTTGAGAGAGAAAATAAATAAATATTGTGGATTTAGTGAATATAACGAGCCACAAAATCCTCTCGGACAGAAAGAAAAAACGAAAAGAAAAACAGGTTTCCCAGGAAAGTTTAACTTTCAAACTGAAAAGCTTCAATAATTAACTAGACTGGAAAAAGGTTGTCAAGGTTTCTATTTTATGAAAAAATCCCTCTCAATGAAGAAGGATTTTTTCCAACTTTCAGTTTGATGAAAATAAAATTAAAAAGTGAAATTGTTTCGTCAGCAAAGAGTCGATATGTGAGCTCAGGCTATCAAAGTATCGGTTGACGGAACCAAATATTTCGGAAGCTCATTGCAGCATAAATTGTAGATATAACAGATGATGTTAAATTTTGTTGTAAACTATTTATCATTGACAAAAATTTGTTTAATTTTATCCTTTTTTTACAAAAAAAATAACTTCAAATATGCAAACTCTTCCTCATTGTAACTATTAACACCTTATTGTTTCAGACACCTAGCCCTTAAACTTACTTTCTCTTTCTTTACTGTACTCGCACCTCTTTTTTAAATACCAGGAGCTCTTTCACTTTTCTTGATGTCTCTAAACACGTCCTTTTTCATACTTGGTACCCCAGAACTTTCTCCTTCTCACGATCGTTATCCCCCCTTATTACTGTTTTCCTCCACTTCTGCACCCATTCGCTTATTCTCCTGCCCCACCATTCTCCTCGTGCTGATCCGACAACCATCTCGTTCTCAGTCCGTCTTCTTTGTCATTGTAACGGTAACTATCGCCACTCATTCTTCCTCCTTCCACTTCCAGATTGTTTCCCCTACTCACGCCTTCATAAATTTTAAGGCCAGTTCATTCTCCGCCTTTCCCATCCTTTTCTTTTCGCTTCTCAACTACTCCTGGATTCCCGCGCAATTTTCAGTTGATCGCGGTCAACCTTTTCGTCTTACTCTCTTCCCTGGACTTCCCCTAACGTCGCCGACTGAGTGAGAGCGCGGTGTCGAGCCTTGCCAGCGGGAAGCCCCTGGGTCCCAATGGGAAATCAGATACCAAAATAAAAATATTCTAATTTTGCAGTCAGCAATTTAAAAATTAGAATAAATTATCGCAGATTTTAGTTTATGTTTTGATACCGGCTAGCTAGAATTTTTGAATTTTCCGTTATATAGTTGAAAATACGACAATTTGTTGTCAATGTTAAAATTTTTAGACAATTCGTTCGTTGTTAATTAAACTGTGATATTTTGTGGCAAATTTGTCTCTGGAAAATGAAAATGCGGAATTTAAACAGAATATATAAATTTTTACCTAATTACCTGGAAAAGGGTTATACTTGAAAAGATAAATGTTCCCCCAAAAATGGAATAGTTGAATTTTCATATTAACAAGTTAGTTGTCAACAAAATAATTCATTTTTGAACAAAAGAAACAAATATTACACTCAGACAATAAGGTTTCAACCAAACAAGAATTAATTTTAGTAAGGAAAATTAAGTTTAAATTTAAATGAACGATTTTTTAACCGAAGAGTAGAATTTTTAAATAAAATGATAAATCTTGAACATCTGAAAAATGAATTTTTAACAAGGTAGGTCAACTATTAAGTTGTAAAATTAAATAAAATTTAGCTGATAATTCTTCAAAACTATACTATTGCCAGTAATCTTTTAAAATTAATATTAATTTTAAAAATATTTTCACCAAAGTTTTTTAATTTGATATTATATTTATAGTTAATTAAATAGTTAATAAATATTAAAATGAATTAAAAATTACATTCTCTATAAAATTAAAAAAGAATAATTTCTCTATAAGTAAAAATTAAAAGAAAAAAAATGATATTCTCTAGGATCAAGTTTTAATCTATTATAAATTTAAATCCATTACAATTTTTCAATTTTAAGCATAAGTGGAATCTTTAAAAATTTTATTTTATTGCAAAATTAAATGTTATTATTTATTATTTAATGAAATATTAGGCATTAATAACCATTTCACTAACTATAAATATAATATCAAATTTAAATTCATAGGTAAGAATTTTTTTCAAATGAATATTATTAATTTATCGTATCAATATTCACGAAAAGTTCTAGGGAAAATAATAATATAAATTATTATTATTAAACTTTGAATAAAAAATCAAAATTGTAAGTAGGTACTAATTCAGATTCTCTTTCAGCTAAACCAAGAGAATCAAAATTTGAATCTGGACCTATTATTCACATTATTAATTATAAAATTTTTAATAATTATATTATTCCAAAAACTGGAGATAATGAAGAAAAATTGTGTTTATTATAATATAAATATAAATAATGAACATAAATATAAATTAATTTTTTTAATAAAAATTCCTTTTTTTGTTTGAAACTTCATTATTTTAGTGCGATATTTATCTCATTGGTTGAAAAATGAATTACTGTGTTAAAAAATAATTTTTTTATCTGAAAATTCCGCAGTTTCGTTTTTGGTTGAACTGGGTAAATATTCCTATATTTTTTTTTAAATTCCAAATTTAAAAAAGTAGGATTTCGACAAAAAAGTTCGATATCAGAAGATGACTTTTTAATCCAGAAGATTAAGTTTTAAAATGTGGATTAGTGGAATTCTCAACCAAGGCTGTAAAATATGTATATTGGATCTAAAATTCAAATGTTCTTACCCGTTTTATTTTTTGCCAATTACTAATAAAAATAGGAAATTTCGGATTACAGTTGCTATGTGCAGACTCCCAATATTTACATGTAAGATGATCATGATCCCGGCTCTTTAAAACTGAAAATAGACCTAATCAATTTTATTTATATAAAAAAGAGAAGTCTTTGTAACAAATTTTCAAGAAAGACGTTTGTTCATGAAAGGTCTATCTTTTCTAATGAGTTTTCATTGGAGGAATAAAAAACAACCAAAAATGCAATATTTTCACTACTGCTAAAAAAAATTTTACCGAAAAGAAACGAATTTTTAACAAAATGCATAAATTGTCAAATAAAATTATGAAAAAAATGAATTTCCGATCAAAGAGACGAAAACATAAGATGATTTTTCAAACGGGAAGATTAATTTTCTAAAAATGAAATATGTCAATTTGTTTACAAGGAGCTGAATCTGAAAAAAGAAGATTTTTTAACAAACTGGTTTAACTTTCAACCAAGTGTTGAAAGCATCTTTGACTGTAAAACATGTGTTTTGAGTCTAAAATTAAAATGTTCGTAACCGATTCGATTTTTGGCCACTCTCGTCTCATTGCATCACATCTAATTTGGTTTCTGCTAACTTATTGAATTAATATTTTTTCTAGGGAAGCTAATTTTTTTATTCTTATTAAATTATTAATACTTTCTCGTTAATTACTAATAAAAATAGGAAATTTCCTATTACAGTTGCTATGTGCAGAGTCCCAATATTTACATGTAAGATGATCATGATCCCGGCTCTTTAAGACTGAAAATAGGCCTAATCAATTTTATTTATATAAAAAAGAGAAATTCTTCAAAACGTTTGTCAAGAAAGACGTCTTTTTCATGAAAGGTCTATCTTGTGTTATTAATTTTCATTGGAGGAATAAAAAAACAAACAGAAATGCAATACGTGCTAAAGAAATAAAGAAGATAATCGACTTTTATATTTTTATTTTGATAATGAAATCCAAAATATTTTCAAATTGGCAAACAAACTTTAAGTGTAAAAAATTAAAAAGGTGACGGCAATTTTTGGGAAAATAAAAAATTTACATTGTCTTTCAAAAATCCGCGAGATACTTACGAAAAATTGTTTAGGCAATTTTCATTTGTGTAAGCACTTTTCTTGATAAAAGAGACAACATTTTTTCAATAAATAAAAATTGTTTTAAAAATTATGGGTGGGCAATCAAAAGTATCCACCTTAAAGAAGCTGAGGAAAATTATTGAAATTTATGCAAAATGCTACATTTTTTGGCGTTATTCCAATCGATACTTATATTTAAACAATAAAAAATTGTTTTAAACATTGGAAGAAAGTTTAATTGAAAATACTGAATTTGTATCTGGCTGACTGTGGCGGGAGCTGATTGGCAATAGGATGTGAAAATGAATTGTTCAAAAAATGGTTTAAACTTTTAATTATTAATAAAAAAACAGAAGAATTTTTTTATTTTGACCATTCAAAATTATCTGTGAAAACTAGGTTATACAAAAGTTTTAAGAGTGGCTCTTCTCTCGATGCTATTATTTAGTAAGCCTGTTTCTGTTTTTTTATATATATATAAAAGTCCAATTATAATACACCTGCCACAAGGAAACCCAGCAGCGTTCGTCTGATGGTAGAAAAGTTTTCCTGCAGAATGAAATGAAAAATAAAAAATTGATATAAAATAGAATAAAACGAAATGAAAAATATTGTCTTCTCTGCTAATCTGACGGATGTAAAATAGAAAAAGAAAATTGAAAAACATCATGAGTTGGAAATTCAACCATATTGGTAGAAAATGAAATTTTTTATTTAAAATTCATATTTTAGGGTTGAAAACTTCAACATTTTTTTTAGAAATTCGTGTTTTTGTTTTTAGCTCGAAAAGTCATCTCTTTTTTCGACGTATAATCTTTTTTAGGTAAAACGTAAATTCTTTCGTAAAAAATTAATTTACTTTGGCTAGAAATTCAACTACTTTGTTGAAAAATAACTTTTTTGTTTCAAAATAATATTTTCGGGATAAAAATCCAACTGTTTTCCATAAAATCTTTTCTCTTTTCAAAAGAATTAATTTTTATTAAATATTAAATAATAATTTATATTTATAATAATTTTATTTTTTTTATTTTTCCGTCCACCGTTCCAATCAATATTATTAGAATATTGATTATTCTTAATATTGTGAAAAAATGCTCTCTTGTTCCGCTGGGATAATATCTGGAATAATTTTACAGACTTTATTTGAAATTTTGCTTCTTCCTTGAAATGTGTATTGTTTAAAGTGTAATTGTTTGGTTCAAAATTATTCTGTTTTCATTTAGGATTCAACTTTTTTGTTAAAAATTGGTATTTTTTGGTTGGATTTAATTGTGTATTATTTTAAATTTAATTAAGTTTTTGTTAATGTATCAACTATTTTATTCTTTATTTAGAATTCATATCTGTTCGCTCAGAATTCACCCTTAAAAGGTTGAATCCTTCAAAAGCTTCAATCCTTTGAGTTAATACTTTAACTATTTTTGTTAAAATTTCCACTAACTAGATAAAAGTGTAATTATTTGGTTCGAGGTTTAAAATTAGTTTTTTTGGGAATTTGATTTTTGTTGCTAGGATTCATCTCTTTTATGAAAGTAAGTTTTTTTAACTTAAAATTCATATTTTTATCTGAAAATATAACTGCTTCATTTTTGGTCCCCTGTGTGTTTACATCTTTTCATTTCAGAAAATATTTGTTGTTATTTCCTTTTTTTCTTTTTTTTCATTGTCAATTCTTAAAAATGGTTGTTTTGTATTTAATTCGCTTCTATAATGGTATCGTCAAAATGTGGTCGTTTTCAGCTTCATTGTATTTTTTATAAATTATTATGACTTATAATTTAGAGTATTTTTAAAGAATGAACTTTTCAGCTTTAAAACTAAACTCGTTTTTAATATATTCGTCTATTTACTTCGAAAAGGCATCCTTTTTGGTTGAAAATTCAATTATTTTGTTACAAATTTTCTGTTGCAATAATAATTTTATTAAAGTTAATTTAATCCCTATTTTTTATTCCCCTATTTTTGTGAGAATCATCATATTTTCACTGTTTGGATAGCATTTGTACTGTGAAGTACGTATCTTGGATAAAAAATTTAAGAAATAATAACCGCTTTTGTTGTCGTCCAATCCCGCTTTAACGAATTTTATCTAATCCGGTTCCTGTTAACGTTTTGATTCAATATTTGTGCCTAGAGCAAAAAATATTCTAATTCTACTTAAATCAGATTAATTATCTCGTTACTGAATGGTAAAGACTTTCTAAGATGAAAGTTGCTATGCGCAGACCCCGAGATTTATTTGTAAGATGATCATGATCACGGTGCTTTAAAATCAGAAAGAGGCATAATCAATGTTATTTATATAAAGAAGAGAGGTTTTCAAAGATCTTTTTTAAAAAATACGTAGTATTTTTTATGGAAGGTCTATCTTATCCAATTATTTTTCATTTTAGGAATATATTTGATCTGAAAGTGACAACAACTGGGTAGGGCAGAAACTTTGCCTACCATCAGTCAAGCCTTGTGCGAGGCGCATTAGAATTTCATTGTCTAAAATTTTTTTAAACAAAAGGGAAACGGCGTGACCACGCAAAACCGGACTCAAATCTGTGCCCTTATTCACGAATGTTGGTAAGGCAGGGATTGACTTGAAATATTACTTTATTCTCATGTTCTTAAGTTGATCCAAAATCATTTCTGCTGAAGCTTTAATTGTTTAATCTGGACCGCAGAAATATAAACTTTATTTTGCTCATATTATTAAAACACTGCTAGACGGATTAAATATAAAATCTTTGTAACTTTGGAATTAAATTTTAAAAGAGTAACAATAGTTTTTATAGAAAAGGAAGAATACGACTAGTCTTGTGTTTTTCTCCGCGAGTTATTCAATGATACACTTGAAATCTAAGATTACAGTTGCTATGCGGAGTCCCCCGAGATTTTCATTTAAGATGATCATGATCCCGGTCCTTTGAAACACAGAGTAGGCTGAGTGAAATGTTATTCATATAAAAAAGAGAAGTTTTTAAAAACTTTTTGAAGAAAAGCGTTGGTTTCTTCATGGAAGGTGTATCGTGTCCAATGATTTTTCATTGCAGGAATAAAATTGATCTGCAAGGGATAAAAAATGGATACTGTACAAAACTTGTCTACCATCAGGAATGCCTTTTGCGAGACGCATTGCAATTGCACTTAAAAGATTATAACAAAATAAAAAAGATGTCCGCCCAGAAACCTGGATTCAAATCTGTGCTCTTAATTACGAATGTTGATGAGGCAGGAATGGACTTTGCGAACTTGATTGAAAGATACGATCGATGAATCGATCCATGCAACAGTAATTTATTCTTAGGTAGTTCAGCTGGCAATTTATCCTTAAATTAGTACAGGCCAAAGTTCACAACGAGTTGGCAAACTAAAGCGATTTGTCGAGCAAATTTCGAAGCCCATCCCTTCCCGTCGCGGGGACGATAGCTTCCGTCGGAGAAAGTTCGTCGACATCCCGTCGACTGCATCGTAAACGTGGCGCATTGACGATAAGCCCGGACGTTTAATGCGAACAAGCATTACTTCCGGTTCGACCGACAGCAACGTGTTGGTTAGCTAAGTACTTATAGGGTCAAATCCCTAAAGCCATATTACGATAGTATAAACTTAAGGACTGTTCGAGAACTACGTCAGACTGTCCGGGTTGCTGCAGGGAGAGGGGAGGGTGGTACATTTTTGTGACGCTTTGCACAATTACTTTCTTAAAGAACTCTTTTTTTAAAATGTTTTTTCCCTTGAATGCGAACTGAATTAATAGGACTCAATTAAAAAAATACAACTGTTTTCTGTTGAAAGTTAATTATTATTTTTCAATGAAAAGTCTTCTCTCATATTTTTGGTTTAGAATTTATCTAATTTGGTCCAAAATTCAGTTATTTTGTTCAAGATTAAGCTATTTTGGTAAAAGTTCTTTTTTTAGATGAAAATTTAATTTATCCATTTTTACTGAAAATTAATCATTTTTAGTTAAAAATTTAACTAATTGGTAGAAATTTATTATTTAATATAAATTCAGATGTTGAAACGATTAGTTGGGACAAATAATTTTTTTTTTACGCTTCGAGAATTATTTATAAGAAGTAATCGTGCTAATATCAAAATTTAAATGATTAAATAATTTAAATAGTCCAATATTAATATAATTAAATGATTATAATAACCTCGAAATTTTTTTAGATATAAGTTGATTTGTTTAAAATTCGTTTGATTGGTTCAAGATGTCACTATTTTGTGAACCATTCTTTTTCTTTTTTTTCAATTAATTTTTTGTAACTGAAAATTTAACTTAAGTTTTGATTGAAAATTCAACTAGTGTGTTTAAAGTGGAACTACTTCTTTAAAAATTTACTTTGTTAGTTAAAGATTCACCGCTATTTTATTAACTCTAAATTAAACTCTTTCATTTACACTTTTTAGCTGAAAATTTGTTTTAGTTGGAACTTTGATTTATTTATTTTTGAATTAAATTTTTGGTTGAGCATTTGACTATTTTCTTGGAAATTAATTTTCTCTTTTGGTTGTAAATTTATCTATTTTAGCTCTAAATAGAACTATTTGGTTCAAAATTTATCTTTGCTAGATGAAAATTCATGCGCGTTATTGAAAATGTATCTTTCCTTAACGAAAATTAATGTTTTATGGGAAAAAATTAATACTGAATAAATAAATTCAGGTTTAAGTATCAACTGTTAAAGTTTTCGTTGGGAATTCATATATTTGTCTAACGTCCGACTGTTTTCGATTTAAAATTAAAAAAAAAAATTCGGTTGAAATATCAACTTTTAGGTGAAATTCAAACGACACCAAATTATTTTTTCAATGGGGATCCATAAAGCTTGTGTTGTTCCAATGTCATTTCTGCTGAAGATTCCATTGTACAATCTGGGCCGCATAAATCTAACATTTATTTTGCTTATGAATAAACATTTTTTATATTTTAATAGAGTTTATATTTCAAATGATGTAACACGAGTATTAAACCGCCGTTAGATGAATTAAATGTAAAATATTTCTCACTATGGAATTAAATTTTTAAAAACCAACAATAGTTTTTATCGAAATGGAAAAATTAGACTTTTCAGTGGGGTGGTTTGATCCACGAGCGAATCGTGAATAATGCTATCTAAAGAAGAAGCTTTACATATTGGTTGCTGCAGAAGAAGGCTGGTATCGAGCGTCAACTTATTTTATTATCCTCTATCCTGTATCCTCTATCATCTATCCTCTATCCTCTATCCTCTATCCTGTATCTTCTATCCTGTATCCTCTATCCTCTATGCTCTATCCTCTATCCTCTGTTCTCTATCTTCTGTCCCCTATCCTATTTCGTCTGTTCTCTATCCTGTATCCTCTATCCTGCATCATCTAGCCCTATTCCCTATCCTCTTTCGTCTATACTATATAATCTATCCTGTATCCTGTTTCTTCTACGCTCTGTTCTCTAGTTTAGATCTTCTTATCTGGGCCTGAGATTTTCCAATTTTTGACTACACACAGTTTATACGTAGGCATTTGCTGTGATTCTGAATAGAAATAGTTATTGAATTTTAAAAGAGCAACAAGATTTTTTATCGAAAGGGAAGAAAGCTTATTTTCAGTGAGCTGGTTCGTTCTGCGAGCAACTATTGAATAATGCTTTCCAGAGAAGGAAGCTGCACATATCATCAGTTCTTGCAGAGGCAGAATGCCATCTGGTGCCTAACTGATTTTCTTATCTTCTATCATCTATCCTGTATTCTCTACCCTCTATCATCTATCCTCTATCATTTATGCTCTATTCTCTATCCTCTGTCCTCTATCATCTGTTCTCTATCTTCTATCATCTATCCTCAATCTTTTATTCTGTATCCTCTATCCTCTGTTCTCTATCTTCTGTCACCTATCCTATTTCGTATGTTCTCTATCCTCTATCCTCTGTTCTCTATCCTTTGCTCTCTATCTTCTATTCTCTTTCGTCTATCCTTTATAATCTATCCTCTTTCTTCCACCCTCTATTCTCTAGCTTGGATCCTCTATCTGGGCCTGAAATGTTTCCAATTTTTGACTACACACAGTTTATATGTAGTCATTTTGCTATGATTCTGCAAACAATGTAATATAAACATTAAACCATCTCTAAACAAACTGAATATAAAATATTTGTCGCTTCGGAATTTTATTTTAAAAGAGCTACAATATTTTTTATCGAAACAGAAGAAAGCTGATTTTCAGTGAGCTTGTTTGTTCCGCGAGCAAACCTTGAATAATGCTTTCCAATGAAGAAGCTTTACATATTGGTTGCTGCAGAAGAAGGCTGGTATCGAGTGTCTAACTTATTTTACTATCCTTTATCCCCTATCTTCTGTCCTCTATCCTTTATCCTCTATCCTTTATCTCCTATCCTCTATCTTCTATCCTGTATCATATTTCCTTGATCCTTTATAATCTATCCTCTATTCTCTAGCTTGGATCCTCTATCTGGGCCTAAAATGTTTTCACTTTTTTACTACATACAGTTTATACGTCGGTATTTGCTGCGATTCTGAATAGAAATGGTTATATTGCAAACAATGTAATATGAACATTAAACCACCTCTAAACGAACTGAATATAAAATATTTGTTACTTTGAAATTAAAATTTAAAAGAGCCACAATATTATTATCGAAACAGAAGAAAGCTGATTTTTCAGTGAGCTTGTGTGTTCCGCGAGCAAACCTTGAATAATTCTTTTCAATGAAGAAGCTTTGCATATTGGGTGCTGCAGAAGAAGGCTGTTATCGAGTGTCTAACTTATTTTACTATCCTCTATCCCCTATCTTCTGTCCTGTATCCTCTGTCCTCTATCCTCTATCCTGTATCCCCTATTCTCTATCTTTTATCCTGTATCATATTTCCCTGGTCCTTTATAATCTATCCTCTATTCTCTAGCTTGGATCCTCGATCTGGGCCTGAAATATTTTTAGTTTTTGACTACACACAGTTTATACGTAGGTATTTGCTGCGATTCTGAATAGAAATAGTTATATTCCAAACAATGTAATATGAACATTAAACCACCTCTAAACTAACTGAATATAAAATATTTGTTGTTTTAAAATTAAATCTTAAAAGAGCCACAATATTTTCATCGGAACGGAAGAAAACAGATTTTCAATAAGCTGGTTCCTTTCGTGACCAAAACTTGAATAATGATTTTCAGAGAAGGAAGCTGCACATAGCATCAGCTCTTGCAGAGGCAGGCTGCCATCTAGCGATCAATTTATTTTATTATCATCTATCCTTCATCTTATATCCTCTATCCTCTATATTATATCCTCTATCCTCTATGTTATATCCTCTATCATTATTCCTCTATCTTCCATTTAGTTTTATATTTTCTTTAACCTCAATCTTAGCAGAACATTTTTTAAATTTTCACTACACATAGTTAGTTGGTACGTAGACATTTATTCCGATTCTGAGTACAAATTCTTACATTCCATACAATTTCATTTAAAAATTAAACCGCATCTAGGTGACTTGAATATAAAATATTTCTCGCTTTCGAATTTAATTTGAAAACAGCAACATTAGTTTTCATTGAAATTGAAGCATGAGAATTTTCAGTGTGTGGTTTGATTCGCGAGCGAATCGTAAATACAATTTTCCAGAGAAGGAACCTGCATATTTCATCGGTTGCTGCAGAAGAAGGCTAGTATCGAGTGGCTAACTCATTTTACAATCCTCTATCCTCCATCTTCTATCCTCTATCCTCCATTTCTTTTTATATTTTCTTTATCTACTATCTGGGCCTAAGCCGTTTAGAATATTAACCACACATAGCTGTTCCATAAAAATTTACTCCGATTCGAAATAGAAATTGTAACATTCAAAACAATGTCATATAAAAATTAAACCATCTCTGAACGGATTGAAAAAAAATATTTATCGATTCTGAATTAAACTTTAAAATACAAAATTAGTTTTGATTTAAACTAAAAATGGGACTTTTCAGTGCAGTGGTTTGATCCGCGAGCGAATCGTGAATACAACACAGAAAAAACTGAGGTTCCATTGGAACCCGTTTTTGGTTCCAAAGGAGCTGCAACAAAAATGAACCCCACTTGCTGAAGAGGAATCCCAAACGATAAATAAGCTCCAAATGACACCACACTTGGAGTTCGAAAGGATCTCAATTCTGACTGAACCTATTTCTAAAGAACCAAATTTTTGTTTTTCCCACTTGGAAATTATGTTTAATTAATAACACAATATTTACCTTAAAGCATACATGTAATCGAATTCTGATGGACATAGCTTACCGAAGATACTGAA
>JAWWLR010000128.1:31297559-31320785 GCA_035041075.1 Acraspis erinacei | reverse complement strand
AATTTTAATCTTCAATTTTGTCCTATTCTTGCAGTTTTTTTGAGAGAAAAAAACGGTTATTATAATTTTCCAGTTTTTTAAAATAAAATCTTTGAAATAATCTGCAAGCATTTATTAATTTATTATATTAGATATAATTATTAATTTTTATATTATTAATATAATTTTAAAAATGATCAGTATTTAGATTAAAATTTCATGATTTAAATTTCGCGCAAAAATTTTGGTAGTTAGTGACGGCACCGCTGCGCTGTCTTTGAAAGTACAATTTCAGAATTTTCAATACATTTTCTGAGTACAATCGCGATTTTCATTCTGGCAACCCTGGGGTCAGGTCACTTTTGGTGTTCCTATTGTCATCAAAAGGGTACTTTTTTACCAATTGTCTCACTGTGTTGCCCACTGACTAAAGCCAGAAATATTGCAAATGCCTTTTTGCGGTACAATCATTTCATTATAAATTTATTAAATATTTCATAGATTACCAAATTTGTTTTTGGAATGAAAGTTGCCATCTCGACTCGTCTATTTTCTAAGCTCTATCCGCAAACTTTTAATTTTCATCTTTTATCTTCTATCCTTGATCTAGATTTCGATTCGAGGCGAGGGTTGAATATCACGCAGAATTCTGTTATTTGGCATCAAAAGCTGGTGCACATGCACCTGATAACGGAAGCCGACATGGTCGGTTACATGAACCGTGTGTCATAACGCATACCAGAGCGCAAAGCATGATCCGTAATTGCATATCCGAGTTCACACTGAGAGTATTCGTTGCACCTGTACCATCCCAGGTCGGTGTGTTCATATTCGCTGTTACATCGGCGTATTAATTTACGTGCTCGTAATCGGCTCCAGCACTTCAGGGTTGGATTGTCAGCACGAAATGACGTCAACACATTTCTGAGGGTAGGTCGGCTTTAAAGTTTCGAAGCGAGCTCTAATGTCAATTAGCCAATTAGACATTGGCGCCTGGGGAAAACTTGACTTGGAATATAACTTTCCGAGTTACGGTACCATCTAGGAGTATGTGGACAACTAGGAAACCAATGATTAAAAAGATTGACTCACTTCCTGAGAGACATCTCCGGAAAATAATGAGATACAATCCTTCATTTGAAAAGTGGCGCCATCTCAGTCTCATATTATAAACTAGAGTTTGTGTATTTTAATTACATATCGGTAAACAGAGGGCACTTTGTGTGTACAAACTAAAGTTTGTTTCCATTCATTCAATGGAAACATAACACGTCTTGTGCTTGAGATTGTGACAGCAGAGTATTAATTTCTCGAGTAATTCATAATTATTTTTGCTTAGAGACTAAATTTCTGAAGTGAATCACTAAAAATTGACTAGCCGATTTTCAGAAACCTTTTAGGATATTCTGAAAGCCTTATAGTTATTCAATTAATACCCTGAAATAGTTTTTTAATATTTCAATTTTTCAGAAAGTTATAAACAAATGAACATTTTGAAGACTTTTTTTTTAATTGCGATATTTCAGGGTATAATTGACGAACCTGAATGAAAATTGGTTTGCATGTTTAAAAATATAAGAACAATATAATAAAATATGACTGAAGTAAAAAATTTTTATTTATTATAAATAATTAATTTTGCAATAAATAAATGTTAATTTAACAAACTTCACCTCCTCGTAGGAGAATCTCTTTTTTTAATTATATTTTTTAAACTATTACCTGAACATATGCGCAATAAAATTAGTGTGCTCTCTCATAGGAAAAAAATTAGGTAGAAAAAAGTTCAAATTACGATTCCGGCTGAACCTGCTGACCGATTTCTTTTTATAAAAAAATAAATATTTCGAAAGAAATGGAAATTTTTTCTATTTGACTTTCCCGGTGCTCGTCAATAATCCGAAAATTTTTGTAATCACCGACGTTCCATAGATTTACATTATATAAAGATATTCCATCATGACACAATAAAGAAGAAAAATTTGATAAACAAATTATTTGTTGAAAATGTTTTTTCTATAATTTTCAATAAATTAAAGTTTTTTTAAGTTATATTGAGAGAAACTTGAATGGAAGCAATATTTTAATCAAAAATATTTCTCTTAAGACTATTCTTGTTAATATTATGAACAAATTTAACAAAAAAATGTATTATTCAGGTATTTGCCGTCGGAAAAATTCTTTTTTTTTTATTTATTTATTTTTTAATTAGGAACCTGATAATATTTTGAGAAAATTTATAATTTGTTGATAAATTTAATGATTTTTTTAACAAATTTAATAAACAAATGCATTATTTGGCTGGACAACTATCTTTGAAATTTTATGAGCTTTTTTTGAAAAAATATATAATTAAAATAAAAAGATTGTCCTACGACGAGAAGTTTGTTAAATTAGCACTTTTTATGAAAAATTAATTATTTATAACAAATAACAATTGTTTACGTTAAAAATGTTTTATGATGTCCTTCTATTATTTTAAACATGTGGTTGAGAGTCATAAATTACTCGCTGAAATATCGCGATTTAAAAAAAAGTCTTGAAAATGTTTATTTGTTGATGACTTTTTGAAAAATTGAAATTTAACAAAACTATTCTATGGCGTTAATTTCAACCTATAAAGCTTCGAAAATATCCTAAAATAATTATGAAAATCGACCGATCGATTTTTAGTGACCCACTTCAGGATATTTTACTCTTACCATTTTTTTCCAGGCAACGCCGCCACAGTACTATATTATAAGGTACAATTTATGTATTATTACTCCCTTAATACACGTAAAATGTGTGACTACCTGAATTGTTTTTTTAAATTACTTGCCAATAAATTTATATATTTTCTGGAATTAGTTTAAAATAGGAATCATTTATATTTTTTCATGAAAATAATTCTTTGAAGTTTTTTATCTTGTAAACTGATTAATTAGTTATTAGTTGATTTCTAAATCCAAGTGAGAGAAAGGAAAGTGCAAATTAAGAAAATAGTATGTAAAATAAAAAATGTTTGAATAATTCAATGAAAATAATTCATTTAATGCTTTTTGAGTTATTCATTGGATAATTATTATTAGCAGATTAATTTTTTTGACAACAGGGGCGGACCCAGAAAATATTTCGGGGGGGGGGGATATGTATGTACAGGGGGATTTGAACCCCCAAACACCCCCCTCGATCCGCTACTGGTTGTCAATATTAAATTAAATAAAGATTGAAGTTAAATATTGTTTATCTAAGAAAATAAATTGTATTATTTACTTTGAGGTTATTTTATTTCATATGGGATATTCTTTGTATAATAAAAGTTTATCTATAGTTTAAATACCCCTATTCCAATTTCATTATTTGAAAAATGTTTTTGATTTTTTAAAATAATTATCTGAATTCAATCTTCAAAATTATATGTCAATATGTTTTAAGTTTTCATGGAATGATTTTAAAAGAATATTAATAAAGTCCAAGTCTGATAACCTGCTTTCCGATAAGTGTACACTCCCCTTAAAACCTCATCACACGTACGGCATGCACACTAATTGTGGTTCTCCCACTACGTGTGCTATTTCGCTGATGATTTGCGCCCATTATTTACGCATGCGCGCATCCAATATCGAGCTACTAGGAGGGGCATCCGATAACTCCGCGATTCCTGGAATTTTCCGCCCCTACAGCCCAGATGTTGGAAAGTTATCAGACTTGTACTGTACTTTAAATTTTCGTCAAAATATAGGGTAAAAATGATTTTGATTGGTGAAATTTAGAGAGCAGGAGTAGAAAAACTAGAGAAGGGTAAGGCAAAATAATTTAGGGAACTAGTGCAGAAGTGATAACAGAGAAAGTAGGGTAGGACGGAGATGATTTTCCGTGGGATAGGGATTTTAGCGGAAGGCCGATATGACAGGATCAGCTGCTACAGAAAATAAAATAAAAAAGTAGAGGGGGAGAAGAAGGTGGATATTTTAGAACAATTTGCTTCGATCAATTAATTTTCTAAATGAGATTAAACTATTAAAGTTAAACTAGAAGGCAACTGAGAACTTATTTACGGACGCAACTAATGAATGTAGGTTCTTACAATAGTATTGAGTATATAATATCAATATAATAAAATTAAAAATATTATACAATAATCGTCTTATGCATCTTTCTCCTCAGTAAGAAGCTATCTCTTATTACTTTCAATCAATAAGGAAGTAGGGTGGTAGAGTAAGGTAAGAAGGTAATAGGAAGTAATGGTAAGTAATTGTAAGGAAGTGATAGGATGAGAAGTAGGAGGATGGAGTTTGGAAATGGATAGTAATAGAGCCAGAGTAGAAAAATTGCAAGAGGTTGGAAAAGTCATTATAGGGAATGTAGAAGACGATAGGTGTTTGATGTGAGGTGAAGTAAAGGATAGGAGGAGATAGGAAGAGATGCAGGAGGATAAAATTTGGAAATGAAGATTACAAGAGGGAGAGTAGGAAAATTAGAGAAGTCCGGGTAAGTGGTTGTAGGGAACGTACATGATGGTGTGGATGTAATTTAAAGTGAAGTGGAGGATAGCAGCAAATAGAAGAAGCAGGGGGGTTGGAATTTTGAAATGAAAAGTATTAAAAATACAGTAATAAAATTAGAGGAACATGGCAAAGTGATTGTAGGGAACGTTGATGATAGGTTGGATGTAATTCGAGGTGAGTTAGAGGATATGAGGAGATAGGACGAGAAGCAGGAGGGTAGAGTTTGGAAATGTAGAATAGTAGAGGGAGAGTAGGAAAATGACAGAAGATTGGAAAAGTGATTGTAGGTGACTTAGAACAGGGTGGGTATGTGATATGAGGCGAGGTAGAGTATAAAAGGAGCTAGAAGGAGAAGTAGAGGGATGGAGTTTGGAAATAGAAAATACTTGAGAGCGAGTAGAAAAATTAGAGCAGGTTGGGAAAGTGATTGTCGTTGACGTAGAGTAGGGTGTAAATGTGACGTGACGTGAAGTAGAGGATAGGAGAAGATAGGAGGAGCTGTAGTAGGATAGAATTTGGAAATAAAGAGTAGTAGAGGGAGAGTAGGGAAATTATAGGAGGTTGTAAAAGTGATTGTAGGGGACATAGAAGAGGGTGGGTATGTGATGTTAGATGAAGTAGAGGATAGCAGGAGCTAGAAGATGTAGGAGGATGGAATTCGGAAATGAAGAGTAGTAGGCGGAGACTACGAACATCTTAGAGAATTTAGGGAAGTGATTGTAGGGGCCCTAGAGAATTTTGAGAATGTGATGTGAGGTAAAGTAGAGGAAGGTGGAGCAGAGAATGAAGAAAAAGTAGAATAATTGGAGAAGGGCATCAGTAATTTAATGATGTGGTGTGGAAGTGATAGGAGAGGAAGAAGACAAGGTGAGAGAATACTCCGGGTGGAATATTGATGAATGGAAGGGAAGTGACAATAATATGAAATCAGATATCTCTACTCCTTTTTTATCTCTCTACAAGCTTTTTAATATAATGAAATAAGAAGTTTCTTTTTCGCTTTAGCTTTGTGTTAAGGAATGGGTTGTATGCTTGCTGTACGATCCATTTCGCCTTGTTGGATAAAGCACCCCTGGATTTAATAAAGGCGGAAGCGGTCTGCTACCTAATATTGAAATAACTTAATGGAATTCTCCACGCGATACCATGCCGTGGGATTGAGAAGTTTTCTAGTCGGGAGCCCCAGACCCAGAGTTTCTCGAGTTACATTGAACATTTGTCTTCACGCGTTTCGAGAAACGCTGACTTACCTCATACTACATGGATCTACTTTCGGGAACATTTTCCCTTAACGAGAATCCAGTTTACATTTCAAGGAAGCATTCACAGAAAGTACCAAGTTTATATTCGAAAATCGAAAAAAAACAAACTGGGATTCGTCAAATGCACACTGGGATAAAACTGAATTTTTTTGGACAACTCAGTTTCTAATACATTTTTTTCGAAAATTCAACTGTTTTATTATGAGATCTGTTCTGTTAAACATTCATTTATTTATTTAGAGATTCATTATTTTAATATAAAATTGTAATATTTCTTAAATTTGAAAATTCGTCTATTAATTTTACATTCGATTGGTCTAAAAGCTTTTTTTTCTTTCTTAAAAAATAATTTTTTCACTGAAACTCATCTTTTTAGAGATTTAACTGTTCTGGTAAAAAATTTTTTAGTTAAAGACAAACTGTGGTTCATCTACCACACACTGGGATAAAAATGAATTTTTTGGACAAATCACTCAAAACTGTAATTTTGTTGAGAATGCCACTACTTTGTTTTAAAATAATCTTTTTGTTCGAGAATCCAAATAATTAGTTAAAAGTTGATCTTTTTTTCTCAAATTTATTTTTTTCTTTTAAAAGTTTATTGATTTAGTTAAAAATTATAATATTTTGTGGTTAATTAACTTTTTTTTTAATTCATATTGTGAGCTGTAAATTCAACTGTTTTAGGCGAATTTTCTTATTTGGCTTGAAAAGTTGAAATTCACTATTTAAAAAAATATTTACTTACTTGAGCAGAATATCAACTTTCATTGTGGAAAATTCATTAATTTTTAAAGGATACAACTAGTTTGTTGAAAATTCCTCTGTTTTATTTGCATCCAACTTGGAAAAAATTTGTTCTTTCTTAGAAATTAATTTTCTAACTAAAAATTGAAATATTCCATTTTTAGTTAAAACTTAGATTTTTTAGTTAAAAATTGAAATATCTAGTTATAATTGTACTATTTATTTCAAAATTATATCATTTGGTAGCAAATTAATCTTTTGAAAGATTATACTGTTTTCTTAAAAATTTTTGTTTAGTTTGAAAATTCATTTTTTTAATGACAACTCAGCTATTCAATTTTTTTTTTTAAATTAAAACAAATATTTTTTTTAATTGATAAATATTGTCGTTTTGGTAGAAAAATTAGTTATTTTGTTAAAATTTAAACTAATTATTTTCAAATTTAAGTACCTGGTGGAAAATTATTCTTGTTTGTTGTAAATACATTTTTTCTAATTAAGGAACTTAACTTATCAATCATTATTATTTTTTGTTTGAAAAATAACTTTTTTAAATAAACTGAGATGAATTTTTAACCAGAAACATGAATTAGTAACAAAAAAGTTAGCTTTGTTTAACTAAATAAAATAAGTACCCTGAAATAATATAATGTTTCATATTTCACTCAAAAAAGAATTAAATTTTAAATTTAAGACAGTTGAATTTAACAAAAAAGAAGGGAAATTTTCAATAAAATGTTAACATTTTCCACTAAAGAGATAATTCTTCAAGAAAAAAAAAATAAATTTAATAAAATAGTTACAACTGAAAAGTTATTGTGTTAAACAAATAATTTGAAATTTCAATAAGAGATTTAAATTTTCAACCAAGAAAAATTTTTCAGCCAAAAACAAAAATAAATTTCAAACAAACTGTTCAATTTTCAAATTAAAATTTAATTTTCAACTAAATAGAATGACCTTCTGATAAAAGTGCTGCACTTTCAAGAAAATAATCTGATTTTGTATAAATAATAAAATATATAACAACTACAAAATTTATTGTTAACCAAAAATGTAATAGTAAAGTATTTTACGAAAAAGAATTAACTCAACGGAACATAGTTGGATTTTCTTGTTGAATTATTGTTATTAATATATTTAACATTTGATAAAATAAAAGAGGATTTTAGTTTGAATCGTTTCAATAAAAAAGAGATAATTTAAAAAATAATTTTCCACATTATAGGTAAATCTTCTAAAAAAGATGAGTTTTTAACCAAATTGTTGAATTTTCAACCAAAAAGATAAAATTTTACACAACAAGATTGCTTTCCTACCAAAATTTATCTACCAAGTATTATCAAATAATAAAGAGAAATTTGAAGCCCAAATAGAATATTTAGATGTTCGTTTACAAATATTAATTTTTAACAAAAAAGAAGAATTTTCGACAAAATAGTTGAATCTTTGAGAGAAATTTCCAAAATATTTGAAGAGTTCTCAAGAGATTTAAGCAGTTTTATATCAAGAATTTCAAAGGGAGTTAAAATGATTAAAAATATTTTAGGCTATTTTAAAACATTTCCAGAATTTTCCATAATTCTTCAGAATTCGGGAGGATTAAAAAAAAATTTTTTTAATTAAAAAAAAATTATTTTATTTTTTATTATTATTATTATTAAAATTATATTATTAATTTGAAAATGCTTAACAAAATATCATACATTAAAAAAAGTTTCTTAGAGTATAAGTTCAGCTTTAAGCTTTTTATAAGAAATTAAACTGATTTTACAGAGTTGTCGAGGAAATTAATGATCAGATTGAATTTTAAAAACTTTCACGGAATTTAAATAAATTTTCAATAATTTGAGGTAATATCATCCGATTATTCCATCACTTCGTCTAAGTGAAGCTTGACATGTTCTACTTAAGATAGAACTCATCATCAATTCCCTCGTTTTGAATATTTCACTGAATTTGAAAACAGTTTCTGATAATTATTTTCAACTAAAGATTTTACCACGAAATTAATAATTCAATGATCTCATGAAATAAAAAACAATCGAAGGTCTGTTCATAATGGAATGAGCAGACTTTAATTTCAGTTCTGTTCATCATTTTTTTGTGGTTCAAAGCGAATGGATTTTACAATATTTTAGAAGATAAAAAGGAATTTCTGATATTTTTAAATATTGTAGGATATTGTATAAAATTCTAAGTAATTTTCGATCAACTTACAAAATTTAAAAGAATTTAAAGGATATGAAAGATTTCAGGGTATTTAAACATTTTTACCAACAATTTCGCAAGGTATTTGAAATTATTTCAAATATTAGTATTTCAAATTTATAGAATTTAAATTTTCTAGGGGACCTAAAAAAAATGATAAATAATTTTCGATAGATTTCAGGATTTGAAAGTGATTTTAGGCGATTTGTTGTGACTTTAAATAATTAAGGGAATTATAAAAGATTCCAAGGAATTTTCAACAGAATTAATGAGTTTTTAAAAACAATCAAAATCGCAGGGAATAAAAAAATTCAAAACATTTAAAGTAAATATATTAGGGTATTTTAAAATATTTTCCAGGGTTTTAAACAATGTCAAGGGATATTTGAAAGATTTAAAATAATTGAATTGCAAGAGTTTTTAACATGTTTCAAAGTTTAAAGGGATTTGAAATTATTTCAAATATTTTAGGGTATTTAAGAAGATTTAGAGGATTTTTAAAAAGATACTGATTATTTTCAAAAGCTTTAAAAAATTGCAAGGTATTTTAAAAGCTTAAAAACATTTGAAATATTTTATAAGATTTTATGAAATTTTCACAAGATTTCAAGGGATTTCGAGGGTTTTCAAAATATTTGCAGAAACTTCCTTTAAAAAATTTGAAAACTATTTAGAAGTATTTTTAAATATTTAACGTATTCCAAAAATTTTAAATATGTTTTAGGAGTTTAAAGGATTACAAGGGTTTTCAAAAATTTTTCAGTATTTTGGGTCATTTCAGAAGATTCTAATGCATTTTTAATTGATTTAAAGAATTTCAAGTGATTTTAAAAGCCTTGATATATTCTAGGATATTTTGAAAGTTAACAAGAAGTTTTTAATAGATTTCACGAATTCGATATAGAGTTTTAGAATTTTTAGAAGCTTTAAAAATTGCAGAAAATTTCCAATGATATCAAAGAGTTTGAAAATTTTTAGGGTATTTTGAAATTTTCTAAGGAATTTTCAATAGATATGTATTATCTCGTCTGACTACAGCGTGATACGTACCACTCAATATAGAATTCATCATCAATTCCTTCAATTTCAATATTTTCCTAAATTTGTTTCAAAAATTATTTTCAAATTTGTTTTTACTCCCTAAAATTAAGAAATCAATAACATAATTGTAGAATGAAATTTGAATAACCGATTTACGAGGGTATGGAAAACCTTAATTTTATTTCTGACATTAAAAAGGCCGTTGACCTAGTCCTCAAGATTTCATTTGACAGTTTTCAGTAATTTTCACTATCGTGAAAACATTGCAAAGTATGTTTAATAATTAAAAATATTGTAGGTTCTTTTAAAAGATTCTATGAATTTTAAATATTTATTATATTATTTTAAAATATTTTAGGGTATTTTGAAAGATTCTGAAGAATTATAATGGATATTTATTGTCTCGGATGACTATAGTACGACATTTACTACTTAATATAGATCTCATAAGCAATTCCCGTTAATTTGAATATTTCAGTTAATTCGCAAACAGATTATAAAAATGACTTTAAGATTGAGGTTTACAAGAGAATAAGAAAGTCTTCAAGCGCGGTAAAAAATTTCAAAGGACATTTATTTCCTCGTCTGACCAAAGCGCGACACGTACTACTAAATATAAAACTCATCATCAATTCCCTGAATTTGTATATTTCACCAAATTCAAAAATAGCTTCTAAAAATAATATTCAACTATAGATTTTCGCAATCAAATCAAGAATTTAAGGACCTCATTGAAGAATGAAATTTCAAAGACCAGTCAATGGAAAGAGAAAGCCTTAATTTTAGTTCAAAGATTGAAAGGGGCTGACCTCGTCTTTAAGGTTTGATAAAAAAAATCTAAGGGTTTTTCGTGTATTTTAAATTTAAAAAAAAAATTCACAACAATTTTTAAAATATTTTTACTATCGTGAAAAAGTTGCAAAGTATTTCGAAATATTTCAAACAGTTTAGGGTATTTTAGAAGATTCTATAAATTTTGAAATAGATTTTAAGAATTTTTAGAATCTTTAACAAATTACAGAGGATTTTTAAAGATATCAAAGGTTTTGAAACGTTTTAGGGTATTTTGAAATATTTTCAAGAATTTTCAATAGATATTTATTGTTTCGTCTGACTAAAGCGAGACGCACACTACTCAATGTAAATTCATCATTACTTTCCTCAATTTAAATACTTAACTAAATTCGAAAAAAGTTTCAAAAAATAATTTTCAACTATAAATTTTCTCAATAAAATCATCAATACAATCATCTCATTGAAGAATAAAATTTCAACGACTAGTTTAATACAGAATGAGAAAGTCTTAATTTTAGTCCGTAGATTTTAAAGGGGTGGATCTGGTCTATAAATCTTAAAATCTAAAGGATTTTGATGTATTTTTAAAATGTTTAAAGAAATTTTCTACAATTCCTAACATATTTTTATTAACATGAAAAAATCGCAAAGGATTTTCAAAAATTTTTAATTTCAATACATATTTGTTGTGACGTTGGTCTAAAGAGCGATAAGGACCACTTTACAAGGGAATCAGAAAGCCTTAATTTCTATTCTGAGATTCAATGGGGGCTTCACTTGGTCTGCAAGTTTTAATGGAAAAAATATAAGGGATTTTAGATTATTTAAGTTTTTTTAAAGGAATTCGGAACACTTTTCAATCATTGTCACTAGCGTAAGAAAATTGCAAAGGATTTTAAATAATTAAGAAGATTGTAGGGTATTTAGGAAGATTCTATGTATTTTGAAATAGATTTTAAGAGTTTCCCGGAGCTTTAAAAAATTGCATTGGATTTCCAAAGATATCAAGGAATTTAAAACATCTGCCGGTACTTTAAAAAAATTCTAAGGATTTTCCAATAGATATTCATTGCCTCGTCTGACCATAGCGCGACGAATACTACTCAATATAGAAATCATCACTAATTACGTCAATTTTCATATTTCCCTAAATTCTAAAATAGTTTCGAAAAATTATTTGCAAGTATAGATTTTCGCAATAACATAAAAAATGCAATGAAATGAATAGGGAATGAAATTTTTACGAACAAATTACCAGGGAATGAGAAAGTCTTAATTTTAGTTCTGACATCCAAAGGGGGATTGACCTGTTCCTCAATTTTTGATGGTAAGAATTTAAGGGGTTTTAGTGTATTTTAAAATTTTCTAAGAAATTTACAATACTTTTCAAGAACTTTTAAAACATCCAAAAAAATTCAAGGGCGTTACCAAATTTTAAAGGAATTTAAATAGTTTAAAATGTTTTAGGGTATCTTAGAAGATTCTATGTATTTTGAAATAGATTTTAATAGTTTTTAGGAGTTTTTAAAAATTTCAGGGAAGTTTCAAAGATGAAGAAAGATTTGAAACATTTTACCGAATGGTACTTAATGTTACTTACTATCTTAATGTTACTTAATGCTACTTACTACCTTAATGTTACTTCGGAGTTTGAAAGGGGCTTGACCTAGTCTTTAAATTGCTATGGAAAAAATCTAAGGGATTCTATAGTGTACTTTTAAATTTTCTAAGCAATTAACAGCAGTTTTCAAAAATATGCAATAGGGTCGAAAAATTTCAAAGGATTTTGAATAATAAAACAAATTTTGGTTATGTAAGAAGATTTGATGAAATTTGAAATATATTTAAATAACTTTTAGCAGCTTTAATAATTGTGGAGGCTTTCCAGAGATATAAAATAATTTGAAACATTTTAGGGTATTTTGAAAGATTCTAAAGAATTTCCAATAGATATTCGTTACTTCGTCTGACTATAGCCCGACACGTACTACTCATTATAGAAGGCATCGTCAATTCCCTCAATTTGTATTTTTTACTAAATTTGAAACTAGTTTCTGAAAATGATTTTAAAATTTAGGTTTTGTCAATAAAATAAAAAATTGAATTACCTAAATGAAGAATGAAATTTCAACGTCCAGTTTACAAGGGAATTAGAAAACCTTAATTTTAGTTTTGAGATTCAAAGGGCGTTTGACCGGGTCCTCAAGTTTTTATGCCAAAACTCTAAGGAATTTTAGTGTATTTTAATTTTTTAAAAGGAATTTACAACAATTTTCAAGCTTTTACAAAGATTTTAAGAACTTGCAGGAGCTTTCAAAAATCTCAAAGTATTTTGAATTATTAAAAAATTTTTAAAGCATTTTAGAAGATTCTACGAATTTTGAAATAGATTTCAAGAATTTTTATGATCTTTAGGAATAGCCGAAAATTTCGAAGAATATCAAATAATTTCACACATTGAATTCTCAGTTAATATTTATTACCTCGTCTGACTAAACCGCGACACTTGTTTCTCATTATAGAACTCATAATCAATTCCACGAATTTGAATATTTCATTAAATACGAAAATGGTTTTTAAAAATTATTTGCAAATTTAGGTATTGTCAATAAAATCATGAGCTAAATGGCCTCCTTAAAAAATAAAATTTCAGCGCTCCGTTTACAAGGGAACGAAAAAGCCTTAATGTTAGTTCAGAAATTGAAAGGCCATTGACCTGTTCTTTAATTTTTTATGGCAAAAATCCAAGGGATTTTACTGTATTTAAAACTTTTTAAAATGAATTTACAACAATTATCAAGAATTACCAGAAGCGTTAAAAAATTTAAAAAGATTTTTAATAATTAAAAATATTTTAGGGTATTTTAGAAGATTCTACAAATCTTGAAAAATGTTTTAATAATTTGTAAAAGCTTTAATAATCGCAGAACACTTTTAAAGATATCAAGGAATTTTAAACATGTGAGGGTATTTTGAAAGTTTTTGAGGAATTTTCAACAGATATTCATTACCTTGCCTGACTAAAGCGTGACACGTACCACTCAATATGGAACTCATCATCAATTCCTTGAATTTGAATATTTCACTAAGTTCAACAATAGTTTCTGAAAATGATTTTCAACTATAGATTTTCGCAATTAAATAAAAAATTTAATGACCTCATTGAAGAATGAAATTTCAACGAACAGTTGACAAAGGAATGAGAGAGCCTTCATTTTAGTTCTGGGATTCAAAGGGGGATTGACCTGGTCCTTAAGTTTTGGTGGCAAGAAGCGAACGGATTTGGCAGGAGGTGCGAAAACCTATTAAACATTCAAAGAGCACCTGACTGCTGCGGAAATCAAATTTTCACTGTAAACAGAGTCGAGCATCCAAGACTATTTCCTTTAATTGTTAATTCGTATCTCAAACGTCTTATTGCTGGGCGTTACCATCCGGTAGAGAAACTTCCTGAGGCGAGAAATGAATTTATCTTTGCTCTTCGGATTTGTGTTACGATTTCTCCTTCCTCAAATTCATTTTCTGTTTTCCAAAGAAAATTCCATTAAAATCGGAATTTTATTCCGTAGATTCAGATAATAAAAGTATAAACAATTTTTTTATCAGGAAATGTTGAAATTCCAACTTTTTTTGTTTAACGAGATTTAAGTTTCGTCATATTAATTAACAAATTTAACTTCAAGTTAGTGATGCATAGTATCGAGAAAATTCGAGATTTTATTGAAAAGTGTTTAGGTGAACTCAAAACTTCGTGAAGGTCGAGAATCTTGAATAAAATTTTCGAGTCTCTCGACTCGAGATCTTGATTCTTGTTAAGATTCTCGATTTTCATTCATTATGTAGTTCACCTGAACATTTTTAAAGAAAATCTCAAACTTTCTCGAATTCGTCTCGAATTATTTTTTGTTGAGTGGTTTATACGATTAAGGACTGTTGAAATTAGAACTTTTTCATTTGACAGGATTGTAGTACCAGAAAGTTAATTGGCAGACAGATTGAATAATAAATCTAGTGATGCATTCGAGACAATTTCGAGAAAACTCGAGTTTTTATTTTAAAATACTTAGGAGAACTCAACACTTCTTAGATATCGAGGATCTTAAATAAATTTTTTCGAGATTCTTGAATCGAGATCTCGATTTTTTTAAGACTGACTTAGGGCTACTTGAATTTTTAAGTACTTAGGCAATTTCTAAATTGAAATATGAAATTAATTCCAATAACAAATTTTTGGATAATGAGTACTACTTTTCAAACAAAAATACGAACGTAAGCTGTTATTGTTTAAATTTTATAAATACTGTTTAAAATTTGGTTATTTTTTTAACATCGGCAATTAAAAAAAACACTAACATGATATAATGTACAAAATTTGTAAACCTTCTTTAAAATTATTGTTTTTTTTAAATAAGCGATTTCTGATAGAAGACATAACAAAACATAACCTAAAATGGTTTTAAATATTCTTATCTTCTTTGAGCTCTAATACTTTTACCGATTTGGTAAAATTTGTAAATAATGTTTTTAATATAATTTGTTAAAATTAAAAATACCAATTTCTAACGAAAAATAGTTACGTAATTTAAAATAGTAATACAATTCTAAATCATGTTCAAATTATAATGATTTTCGTTTCAAGATACCAATCTTTGGTTGAAAATGATGACATAAACTATAATTATTTGAAAATTTACATCTTCTATGATGTTCAATTTTTTTATTAAAAATAAAAAATTTTGACGCAAAAAAGAAAGACTATCCAAAATTGTTAAAAATTGTAAATCTTCTTCGAATTATAGTGATTTTTGTTTTCAAATACCAAATCATGGTGTAGAAGACTAACTTAATCTATAATTATTAAAAAAAATATAAAAGTTACCATAACCACAAATAGTTTGCAAAATGTGAAACTTATTGATTAGTTTTGTTTGGACCTGCTCATTTTCGGTAAAAAAGTTATGAAAATCTACATTTTTTAAAAATTTCTTTTTCTTCCACAATCTCATGATTTTATATTAAGATTTCGAAAAATAAAAATCCCAAAGATATAATTTAAAAAACCAGGAAAAAATTTCGAATTAAAAAAATAAAATAAAACCAACCAAACGAAGCATTTCAAATGCTATATAATCAATCTAAAAAATCGTCAAAATATCAACATTTTATAACCATAATTCCCAGTAAAACTAAAACAAGCTCAGTAAAATAAAACATGATTTTTTCCAATAAGAACCTAACTTTTGCGGGAATTTTGAAATTTTTGTGAAATTTCGCAAATTAGGCATTTCTGAATTTTTCTAGTTTCGTTAACTTGCGCTTTTAAATTATTTAAATTCCTATCATTTTTAATCTAATTTTTTTCGTGGTTAAAAATTTGGAAAATTTCGAGTTTCTTAAAATTTGTTATTTTTCTTTACCAGTATTTGTCCACCATTACTAAATGACAGTACTCAATTATCCGAAGATTCTTTCTAAAATGTTAATTAAAACAATATTTTATATACCAATTTGTTATTAGAAATATAAATTTTTTTCATATCTGAAACCAAAGAATGAAAGTTAATTAAAGAATGTGCGTTTTTGAAAACACTTTACCCTTAATTAACAAATTAATTCATCGAAAAATATTATTCGCACGGGGTTCTAGCAGGATTAGTTTTGAAAGGATTTTTATAAATTTTTATTTTCAGTAGTGAATTACAAAGTTCACCAAACGATTTTGAAAAAAATAAACGTATATTTTGGTTCAGCAAATGTACTTCATTGGGTTAATTTTATTTTTTTTTTACTTTGAAATTTCGTAAACTGCAATTGAGAATATTAAAACTTAAAACTTCGATTAAGAAAATTTCCTTATTTAATCTCTTAATTTCACTTTCTTCATTTAAAATTTGATTCAAGAAGTGTTGAACGGAAGCTTGTTAAAGGACGAGAGGAAATGCTGGGAAAACACAAAGGTAATCCTTTTACAGTAAAGTTCATTCAATTATCGTGAAGTGAAAATTACACAATTTTCACATTATGTGAAAGCTTCAGAGCGAGTTTTAGTTGCTTGAACTTTCTTTTCCTCTTCTACTCTAACTTCCTCTCAATTATCTTCCTTCCATTGAAGATCTTCGAATTTAGTTAAATTGTTTGAAATGTCTTATTTTTTTTTAATTCAAAAATTTCTAAACTTCCAAAATGACACACTGTGGGAGAAAAAAGTAAGTTGATAAATTGATTTTCAGAAGAAAATTATTATCCGATTTAAACTTTTTTTAAAATAAAAGCTAATAATATTTCTGATCCTACGGTTATTGCCAATTTTTATATTTTTCTTTATTTAATAACAAAAATTAAATTTTGTTTTTTAATTAAACCGGTTTAAAAAACTGCTCTGATTCAATAAAAAATACAATGAAAACTGAAAGCAACTATCCAAAAAAAGATTTCCAATAGCAATACAAATGTAAAGAAATTTATTGAATTTTTAATAAACAAATAATCGAATGAAAATGTTTTGGTCCGGATTGGCGGAGTTTCGTCACTTGATTCGCACTAAATTGAACAAGTTATGCACAAAAAGTGTTTTTTCGTTGAATCAAGAAATATTAATAAATAATTGGTTATTTTAGAAGAAATTTTTATAAACAAATAACCATTTTAGGTATTTTTCACGGAATCAGTAGAGTTTAAGTAAGGTTTTTTCTATGAAATTGGTTATATATTACTAGCAAATAAAACCTAAGTATCATATTTTATCACCCAATAAAAATTAATAAATGTTCAAACTACATTAATTAACAAATGCACTATTTGGCCATTTCTGGAGGTACAAACTTAATTTGTTCGATGCAATTAACTGTAAATAAATAGCTTATAAATTTTTAAGAACATTTTCATAAAATTAAAAAATGTATTATTTTAAACAATAGCTGTTTAAACAAATTTTTATCATTTTATGTATCGATAAATAAAATACGGTTTTTTCGGAATTAATAGCCAGTTAGTTATCAATGATTTTTTGCAATGAATCGATAACATTTGATAATTTCTATAATTAATTTAATTAACAAATGAATTATTTATTAATAACAATGTAGTAAACAAATTTTTCTGGGCGAATGCATTTCTTAAACAAATATTGTTTCTTGCAGAATATAATTAAAATTTCTTAGCAATAATTCCTTACTATAGGTTGATAAAAATGGTTAATTTATTAAACAGAATTTATTACTACTTAACTTTCTTTTTCGGTTAATGGAATTGATCGGTTTATTTTAAAAATAACCGAGTACGATAAAATGATACTTGTAAAAATCTGATATTATATATTGTGTATGGCTACGTTAATTAAATTGTTATTAAAAATAAAAATAGACGATCGTTATCGAACTATTAAAAAAATTACAGAATGTGTTATCAAAAGTTGATTTCACAAAAAAATGCAATACTGAAAAATAGCCAAATAATGCGTTTGTTAATTAGGTTCGGTTAATAAATCATAAAATGTTATTGATTCATAGCAAAAAATCGTTGATAAATAACTGGCTGTTTATTACGTGGAAAAGCGATATTTTATTTATAAACAAATCAAATGATAAAAATTGTTTAAACCAATTATTGTTCATAATAATAAATTGTTTACTGTAATTTAAATGTTCTTGATATTTAGAACTTAGTTCTTTACTGTTTATTGAGTCGAAAAAATCTAGATTGTACTTCCAAATATAGCCGAATAGTGCATTTGTTAATTAAGATAGTTTGAACAATTATTAAATTTATTTGGTGACCAAATATTATACCTAAGTGTGATTTGCAAGTAATGTATGATCGACTATGTAGAAAAAACTTCATTTATTCCATCAGAAGTACCTGAAATGGATATTTGTTTATAAAAATTGCTTGTAAAATAATAAATGATTTATTACCTTTTATTAATTTGACTCAACAACTCTTTTTGTCCATAAGTTGTTCAAATTCAGAGCGAATCAAGTGACGAATCGCAGCCAATGCCCAAGAAAACATTTTCATTGACTTATTTGTTTATAACAAATTTAATAAATTTTTTAACATTTGCATTGTTATTGGACATCTTTTTTGGACAGTTTTTTTTAGTTTTTCAGGTATTTTTGATTGAATTAAAGCATTTCTGAGAAACCGGTATACATCAAAAGTAAATTTTTGTTTTGATTTTTGTTATTAAATGAACAAGAAGATAAACTAAAATTTAAAAATCGACCCTATCAGTTCGATGCGAAATTTTATTTGCTTTCATTAAAAAAAGTTAAAAACGGATAATAATTGTCTTCTGAAAATCAATTTTTCCTTCGATGATTTCTTTTCTCCACCGTGTGGCGAATTCAACTATTATAATCTATAATTGCATTTTCTATGCTTCTTACCGAAGAATGATTTAACATTGTAAAAAATATCATAAATGTTTACGAACTGAATGGTTGAAAATTTTTTTAAAGCCAAGATGGCGGTCAAAAATAATTTTCAAAAATAGCTTCTTTCCACAGCTTTTAGGGTTTCGTAATTTCCCCAAGAAGAATAAGTGAGAAAAAATTAGCGGCGGGGCAGTAAAGGGAAATAAGCGCCGTCGAAGTTAGGGGAAATAAGTGAAGAGAGTGTAAGGGGAAATGAGGTGAGGGAAGTATAGGAAGTGGGAAAATAATGAGAATAGTGAAGGTAAACGTTGAGAGGAAATGATGGTTGGTGACGCAGGGGAAGTGAGGGGGACATAAGGACAGTGAACTTAGGCCAATTGGGGGAAATTGAAGGCATGGGAAAGTAGGTAATTCTAGGGGAAATTGACGCAGAGTGATAAATGGAAACAAGAGAAAAAGAAGCCAAGGGTGGCAATGAATGTGAGATGAATAAGAAGAAAAAAGTAGCTGATTCAGGGGAAATCAACAAAAAGGAATATAGGAAAAAGAGGGCAAGCTATAAAAGAAAAAGCTGGAGAAATAAGAGGAGGCTGAGTAGGAGGTGGTGAGGGAGGTGGAAGTAGAGGTTATGAGTTGTGTTAATTTGATGGCTGGAAAGTAAAATAAGTAAGGAATAATTAAGGAAGGGGAGGAATATAGGTAAAATTAGGGTAAGGGTAATAGGAAAAGTAGGGGAATATAAGAGCCGGGTTAGCAGGAGGAAGTCGGGAAATAAGGACAAAGTCAAGTAATATAAGTGGAAGGGGAATTCAGTGAGGTGAAATATGAAAATTAGCGGAAAATGCGGCTAGGAGAAATAGAGGAAGCGTGGCAAATGTACAGAAGAGAAGAAAGAGAAATGAGGGATAATAGTGAAAATAAAAGCTTAAGAAATAAAGAAAGGAAATTAAGGGAAGAAAGGGGAAAGTATTAAAGGAGAAGTTGGGAAATTTAGGGAATGGACGTAAGGCGAATTGAGAAATATGAAAGTATGTTTGATAAGGGGCGTCGAAATAAGGAATGTGGAAGTAAATGTTCGGGAAATAGAAGGAGTGAGAGGAAATAAGGGGAATGGATGTATGGAAATTGATAGCAAGAGAAATAGAGAAAGTAAGCGGAGGAGAATTTAGAGTCGGAGAAGTCAGGAAACTTATAAAAAATATAATAACATATAATAAAACAGTGTTGTTTGGGGAATTTAGGAAAAGAGAAAGTAAATTAGGAAGACGTTGGAGAAGACAGAATGGAGCGAAGGTTCAAGTGTTTAAGTGGTATTAGGGGTCGTAGTTGGAAATTAAATCTGAGGGGAGTAATCATAAATAACCATTCAGAAATCAAAAGTCAAGTTTAACAATTCAGAAAACAGACGAAATCCTAAAGAGATCAGAGGTCATGAACAAAAATTCAAGGCAAGGAGACCTTAATCAAGGTTCATAGGTCAAAGGCTAAATGTGAGGGATTAAAGTGAAGAATTAAAAAGAAGAGTTCATGAACCGAGGGTCAGAAATCCAAGTCCAGTTGTCAAAGGTTATATCAAAGGTCATAGATTAGAGAACATAGCCAAAGAATAAGTGGCCAAAGGCCAGATATCAAAGATTAGCATCAAAGGTGAGACGCCTGTAGTCCAATGTGAGGAATAAAAAGTAAAAATAAAATAAAAAGTGTCTTAAATCAAGGGTTCGAGACCCAAATCCCGGGTGCATAGGTCAGATAATATAGGGGAAATGTGTTCGGTCAGAGTTTTAGTTTGACGAATCAAACTTCAGTTTCCAGAGGTTAGAGATCAAAGGTTCGAGGTGAGAGAACAAAGGTTGGAGGTTAGAGAACATATCTCAAAAGTGAGAGTTCAAACTTCAGAATTAGAGGTGGTGGTTTCCAAAGGTCGAAAGTCATCTGTCAAGGGTCATCGTAAAAGATCATAGTTCAAGAACACTATGGAACGAAAAATTGCTACTGATTTAAAGCTATTGAGCAGACTTAGAAGAGTATGCATTCTTTTTTAATTTTAGGAGAGATTTAAATAATCTAAAATGATACTTGGAAGGATTAGAAAATTTTAAAAGGTTTAAATATAATTCATACTACGAAAAGAATAAAAAATTTTTATAATAAAATGCAGATTTTTGAAGATAAAAAATGAAGATTTTCACAGAATAATTAAAGGCTTTAAAAAAATAAAAAAGTTTTCCCAATATTTCTTGAAAGTTTTAAAATCAAGTGGTAGCTAAATTATCGGTCTGATTATGAAAGAGACAGCAGAAGAGTATGTCAAAAAGTATAATTGTGTATATTTCAGATTGTTTTGGCTTAAAATCAAACTGAAAATCAGAAAGGCATATGATGTAGCATGCTAGACCTAAATTGGTGACCAAAGTCGTCTCACATGGTAGCCAAGATATCAGTCTGATTATGAATGAGACAGAAAACTGCATGTCAAAAAGTATGACTATGGATCTCTAAGATTGTTGAGGGTTGGAATGAATATGGAAATTGGAAAGCTATTTATTGTAGCATGCTAGACTTAAACTGATGGCGCAAATAGTCTCCCATGGTATAGTATAGTCACATGGTAGCCAAGATGAAAGTCCTATTATGAACGAGACAGGAAAACAGCATGTACAAAAGTATGCATGTGTATCTCTGAGACTTTTGAAGGTTAGAATCAATATGGAAACCGGAAATATATTTATTGTAGCATGCTGAACTTAAATTTATGGCGAAAGTAATGTCAAATGGTATAGTTTAGTCACATGGTAGCCAAGGTATCAGTCTGACTATGAATGAGACAGAAAAGGAGCATATCCAAAAGTATGAATTTGTATCAATAAGATTGGTGCGGGTTAGAATCAAACTAGAAATAGGAAAGCTATTTATTGCAGCATGCTAGTTCTAAATTGATAGCAAATGCAGTATCACATGGTATAGTACAGTCACATGGTGTGTATCTCTAAGATGGATGATGGTTATAATAAAACTGGAAACCGGAACGCTATTTATTGTAACAAGCTGCACTTAAATAAATGGCAAAAGTAGTGCCATATGGTATAATTTAGTCACATGGTAGCCAAGGTGTCAGTCTGACTATTAATGAGACTGAAAAGAAGCATATCCAAAAGTATGAATTTGAATCAAAAAGATTATTTTGGGTTAGAATCAAACTGGAAATAGGAAAGTTATTTATTTCAGCATGCTAGACCTAAATTGATGGCATTGATGGTATGGTAAAGTCACATGGTAGCCGAGGTGTCAGTCTGATTAGGACTGAGACGGAAAAACAGCATGACAAAAGGTATGAATGCGTATCTCTAAGATTGTTAAGTGTTAGATTTAAAATGGAAATCGGAAGGCTATTTATTGTAGCATGCTAGGCTTAAATTGATGGATAAAGTAATGTAACATGGTGTAGTATAGTCACATGGTAGGTAAGGTGACGGTATGATTATGAATGAGACAGCAAAACAGCATGTCAAAAAGTATGAGTGTGTATCTCTAAGATTGATGGGGGTTATAATAAAAGCGGAAACCGGAACGCTATTTCTTGTAACAAGCTGCTCTTAAATTAATGGCAAAAGTAGTGTCATATGGTAGCCAAGGTGTCAGTATGATTATGAATGAGACAGAAACGAAGCATTTCAAAAAGTATGAATTTGTATCACCAAGATTGTTGTGGGTTAGAGTCAAACTGGATATCGGAAAGCTATTTATTGCGGAAAGCTAGACCTAAATTGATGGCAAATGTAGTGTCAAATGGTATAGTATAGTCATATTGTAGCCAAAGTGTCAGTCTGATTATGAATGTGACCCAAGAATAGCATTGGGGTGAGAGACCAAGGGTTGGAGGCTGTAAAATATAGTTCAAAATTGAGGCTTCAAAGTTCAGGGTGTGAAGAGAAGGTTTTGCAGAGGTCAAGGTCACGTTTAATGGGTGAATGTAAAAGGTCATAGGTTAATAACTCAATAAAACTAAAAAATACAGTGAAGTTTTATCATTCAAAGCTTTTTTCCGTTTAAAATATTGATTTTCAAGTGATGGGGCTACATGAGGTTTATCTAGGATTAAAGCCTCATATTTTCTCGATAGAAAATCCTCTTCTTGTTCCATCTTGTATCTAACGACGTGCAAAACGCGTTAAATAAAGTACCCAAACGCTTTGCGGCTTCAGAAGCAATTTTGTGGTGTATCCACTTCTTTGAGCAGGATTGATTCTCGTAGAAAAGGCGGGTTACGATTTACGACGCCGTAACAGCCGAAAGTGGCCAATATTGAAGTTGTATTATTCCTTACGG
>JAWWLR010000128.1:31273156-31292901 GCA_035041075.1 Acraspis erinacei | reverse complement strand
TGTCAAGGTGTCAGTTTGATTATGAATGAGACAGAAGACGAGCTTGTCAAAGTATGAATGTGTATCTCTTAGATTGTTGTGTCTTATAATCAAACTGGAAATCAGAAAGCTATTTTTTGTAGCACGCGATACTACAATTTATAGCAAAAGTAGTATAGTACAGTATAGTCACATGGTAGTCAAGGTGTCGGTTTGATTATGATTCTGACAACAAAACAGCATCGAAAAAAGTATGAAAGTGTATCTCTAGGATTGTTGTGGGTTAGAATCAAACTGTAAATTGATTTATTGTAGAATACTGGATTTAAATTAATGGCGAAGGTAGTGCAATAATAAATATCTTCTAGTACTAGATAAACATTTTAATAACTTGATATCCTTGAAAAAGAATCCTTAGAAAATTGATTATTCATTAAAATATTAAGCCATAAAATGACCCATATTATTAGCTTTGTTTTAAAGGATGAGAGTGGTAGTAATTAATAGAAGGGTTGTGAGAGGTTCTAAATGTCGATAGGATCATTACCTCTGAGTTTCTAAAATAAACCTAGTTCAAATATTTAGGAGAAAGAGAATAACTGAACAGACGAAGCAGACGCGAGTCTAAATAAAGAATTTACAGAAAGCAGAAGTAAAAAGAGAATTTTTCAATAAGTTGGGCAAATAATCTGTAAATAATAGAAAAATGTAGAAAACAAAATGAGGAAATAAAAATATAGAAAGCGCATTGAAAATTCTACGGGAAAGCACCTTTAAGATTGCATCTGAATTATACCTTATTAAACATTAAATATTCATTAAAAATTAATGTATTTTATTAAAAATGTGTCTTTTTTACTGAAAAATAATCTCCTTGGTTGAAAATTTCTGTTTTTGGGTTGGAAGTTTATATACTTTAGTAGAAAATTTTACTATTTGTTAAAAATGAACTTTTTTGGCTAAAAAGTCTTTTTTGGTTTAAAATTTAAAAAAATTGTAATTGAACTACCTTGTTAAAATTTTAAATATTTAATTAAAAGTTAAACAAATATTTTGAAAATTTTGTTGTAAGAATTCTTTTTTGTCGAAAAATAATTTTCTTGTACGAAAATTCATGTTTTTAATGTGGTAAAAAATTTTCCTATTTTTTGAAATTAAGATAATCAGAGGTTTTAATACGATAAAAAATGAGAAGTTGCGAAAATTTCCAAATTTGTTTTAAAAATGTAGATTATTAAAGATTTTATATCCAAATCATTTTTTTCTTAATTCACAGGAAAATTATAAATATTTTATTCTATAAAAATAATTTTGAGAGTACTTAAAAAAAGTTTAAATATTCCCATAATTAAAAAAATCATCAGTATTGTTAAAAGACAATTTGTCCAGTTTTGCAGGTATTGAGAAATAATGGAAAGTAATAGAATAATTTTGAAAGATATTTCGAAATTTCAGAAGTTTAAAAATCTTTTGGAAAAAAATTAATTTTTTAATCATTTCATTTTTGATTGAAAGCAAGTCTTTTTTTAGTTGAAGATTCGACTTCTTCGTTAAACATTCATGCATTTTGTAAAAATTTTGTCTTTTTTAGTAAAAAAATATTCTTCTTGGTTGAGAAATTATTTTTATGGGTTAGAATTTTATATATTAAAAAAAATTAACTGTTCGGTAAAAATTAACTTTTTTGGGTAAAAAGTGGTTTTTGGTTTGAAATTTAAAAAAAAAAATAATTCAACTACCCGGTTAATTGTTGAACTATTTGATTATAAGTTAAACAAGTTTTTGAAAAAAATTTTTTTGTAAGAATTCGTTGGCGTGGAAAAATAATTTTCTTGGTCGAAAAGTCTTGTTTTTAATGTAGCACTAAAAATTAAAAATTTGTGGAAATTAACATTTTTCTTATTAAATCAAATGTTAAATTGCTTTAGATAAGCAGATGTTTTGATACGACAGAAGAAATAAAAAGTTGCGAAAATTTCAAAAATTTGTTCTAAAATGTAGATTTCTAAGGATTTTTATTTGAACTCATTTTTTTGTTCACAGAAAAATTTGAAATATTTTATCTTAGTAAAATAGTTTTATGAGAAAACTCAAAAAGATTTCAAAACATTCTTATAATTTTGAAAAAAAATGTATTTCGTTTAATGGCTATTGTTTAAGTTTTGCAAATTTAACAAAAATGTAGAGAAAAATAGAATCATTAAAAAAAATATTTCGAAATTTTAGAAGTTTTAAAGTGATTAAAGTTTAAAAATCTGTAAAAAAATTATTTAAATTAAAGTGAGAATGTGTCAAATTAATTCTTAGTACAGTATATTACATTATGTGCGATTGATGATGAAAGTAAAAATAAAAAATAAAAAATAAACTACAGTTTATTTTCAAAGGAAAAATTAGAACTTTTTTTCTTTACATCAAAAAAATGTTACTCTATCTTCCAAGTTTTCTTTCAAAGTTATCTAATTTTTTTTAGTAAATTGAAGACGGAATTCAAATGAAAATTAATATTTATTTAAAATATTGATTATAATCGAGAATGAGGAAAGAAAACAGAAGGGGGTGTGTTTGCAGTAAAATAATATTGTGGAACATGAAAGTAAATTTTCGCGTTTGTCCCAACGATTCGTTCCAATTTTCTCACTCGCACCTCTTTTATTCGTCGGTATATTTTATTTACCGAGCACACATGGGACTGGAGAGAAAAATACACACATTCCTAAAAACACACACGCAACACAAACACACCCTCACACATTCTTAAAAAATAGACACACACGAAGAAAGGCTGGATTGTGAGTTTACGATCCGAGTCGAACCATCGGAATCCGGAATGTTGGAAAATCGAAAAAAAGTGCCCGGAAAAGATCGATGCTACTCGTAACTTCAAGGAATTCCTAGATTCGCGCCACCTTCGCGGTTTTTCGCTTTTCCTCTTTTTACATACGGTTCACTGCTTTTGGCCATGGGCTGAATTATTAAAAATAAAAATTACCATGTCGAGCGTATAGTATGAAAATTAAAGGGAAATTTGTATTTTTGAATTCACTTGTCGACTATTTATTTCTTGGAATATGATGGAAAATAGACTTTTGTTTTTCTGGTTTACACTAGGATAGGAAAATAGTTTTTGGACAATGGAATTTTTTTTATCTACTTTGTTAAGCCAAAAAGGAAAAAAAAAGTTTTCAAAGAGAGTTGGATTTTTAAGAAAAGATTTCATTTTTTACAAAAAACAACTTTTTTTACTAAAGAAGAATACTTTTCATTCCAACGGGATAAATTGCTAGAAAACATTTTCTAAACAAATAATTTAACAAAATAGTTGGTTTTTCAAACAAAAAATTTAATTTTCGAAAAAATAGTTCAATTTTTGACGAAGCAACTGAATTTTTAATATAAAAAGATGAAATTTCAATCAAACAACAAAAAAGAATAATTTTGAATACAAAAGGACTCATTTACAATAAAATAACCCACTCTCTAATAAATAATAAAATTTTCAATTTATAAAGTATATATTTTTAACCAAAAATGACATATTTATATTTTTAGATAAAAAAAAATATTTTGAAATTAATTCGCAGTACAGTATGGTACATTATGCGCAATTGACAATGCGAGTCAAAATTAAAAATTAAAAAATAAAACTACTGTTTATTTTCAAGCGAAAAATTATAAATTTTTTTCTTTATTAAGAATAATTTTGAATACAAAATGACTCATTTTCAATAAAATACATCACTTTCTACTGAATAATTAAATTTTCAATTTATAAAGAATACATTTTTGAGTTGAAAATTCATGCATTTTGTTAAAATTCGCCTTTTATTGCAAACGAGTAATCTTCTTAATTAAAAATCAATATTTTTGGATTGTATTTTATATATTTTAGTAGAAAATTTAACTGTTTGGCTAAAATTAACTTTGTTGTTGATAATTCAACTTTTTGTAAAAAATTGGTCTTTTCGCGTTAAAAATTCATATAAATTTTGTGTAAATTCGACTTTTTTGTTGATAATTCATCGATTTTGATTGAAGATTATTTTTGGGATGAAAATTCATCCCAATTTTTTTTTTTAATTAAGAAATAATCTTCTTGATTCAAAATTATTCTATTTTGATTCAGGATTTAGCTATTTTATTTAAAATTTCTCTTTTTATTGAAATTAACTTTTTTTTTTTAAATCCAAATGTTAAGTTTTTGGTAGAAAATTGATATTTGTGGTTTGAAAATGTCAAAGATCTTGTTAAAACTTTGTTTCTCATAGTATAGTATAAAAATTTATGGGAAATTTGTATTTTTTATTTAATTTTTGACTATTTATATTTCGGAATATAATACATAGATACATTTTTTCAAAGGTGGTTGAATTTTTAAGAAAATATTTCATTTTTCACAACAACAAAAAACTTTGTTTACAAAAAAAGATTTATTTAAAATCCAAAGGGATGAATTGCTAACAAAACAGTTGCATTAAAAAAAAAAATTAAAGGTAAATTAAAGGTAGAAATGAAAGGTATAATTAAAGGTAGATTGATAATGCGAGTGAAAATTAAAAATTAAAAAAAAACTATTGTTTATTTCAAGCGCAAAATTATAACTTTTTTATTATTCCGATTAATTTTGAATACAATAGGCCTGCTTTTCAATGAAATATACCATTTGCTACTAAATAATAAAATGTTCAATTAATAAAGAATTAATTTTTAACCAAAAACGAAATAATTTAATTTTTAGATAAAAAAATAAAACTTCAGCAAAAAAAAGTTTTCCTACAAAAATTAAGTTTTTAACCAAAAAGGTGAATATTAGACAAAAATTTTGATCATAATTTTGTAACAAAGTAGTTCAAATTTTAACCAAGAAGATTAATTTTTTATAAAAATAAGATAAATTTTTAAATCGTGCATTATATTTTTAAGACAAACCATGAATTTTCCACCAGAAAAATTACTTAATAGGACTTTTTAACAAATGTTTTTTCTACAAAAAAATTAGATTTTTTATCTTAAGAATGCAATTTTTCAACGAAAGGTTATTTTTCTATTAAATAGTTGAATATTGTAATAAACAGTTTATTTCATCAACAAATGGTAAAAATTTTAAATAAAAAATATGCCTTCTCACATAAATTTCAATCTTCGACAAAAGATTGCATAAAAAAAAGTTTTTTACCAAAATAGTTTAATTTTCCATTAAAAAATATGAATTATCAACAAAAAATATTATTTTGATTACAAAGGGACGTATTTTTACCAAAATACTTGCAATTTCTACCCCATAGTTCAATTTTCAAATTTTTAAAAGATACCTTGTCTACGAAAAATTAAATAATTAATTTTTGTATTAACAAAATTAATCTTCAACTAAAAAAATTTTCTTTAAGATTTAAATTCCTAAACAGAAAGTTGAATATCAGTAAAAAATTTTAATAATTTTTTAACATAGTAGCTGAAATTTCGACCAATTAGATTAATTTAGAAAAAAAGATAAATTTTTAACTAGATCATTATATTTTCAACCCAAAATATAAATTTTCCGCCAGAAAGGGTAATGAATTGAATTTTCAACAAATTTGTTAAATTTTGAAACTAAAAAGACAAATGATCTACAAAATAGTTAAATTTCTATCCTGAGAATATTATTTTTCAATAAGAGACTATTTTCTACCAACTAGTTTGATATTCAAATGAAGAGTTTATTTTTAAACAAATAGTAAACAATTTTATTAAAGATATTTTTTTTAAACAGACTTGAATCTTCAACAAAAGACTTTATTTTTTTAAAACTGTTTTTTTCAAAGAAGAATACTTTTCAATCCGAAAAGAAGAATAATCAACAACAAATATTAATTTTAAATACAAAGGGACTGATTTTCTACAAAATACTTGAATTTTCAACTTATAGAAGATACATTGTCGACAAAAAATCAAATTTTTCAATAAAAAAGAAAATAATCTTCACACAACAAAATTTTTCTTTCAAAGTTATACTCTTAACCAAAAAGGTAAGTGTTAGAAAAAAATCATTTTTTAACAAAATATTTCAAACATTAACAAAGTAGATAATTTTTTTGGTAAAAATCAGATAAATTTTTAGCCAAATCGTAAAACTTTCAACCAAAAATATTTATTTTCAAACGGGAAGATTAAAGATTAATTTTAACCTAAAATGATGAATTTATAACAAAATTTTGATTTTTGAATAAAAAAATATAATTTTAACAAAGAGTTGAACTTTTAATAAAATAATTAAACTTTAAACCAAATTGCTAAATTTATTACTGAGTAACTTATTTTTTAGCCTACAAAAAAGAATTTTCAGCCAAGAAGATTTATTTTCCACTAAAAGACAAATTTTCAAAAAGCGCATGGATTTTCAACTAATTGAGTTCAATAAGAAAATAAGAATTTTTAACAAATGGGAGAATCCTTAATCAAAAAGATTAATTATCAACGAGAAGAATTTTATCTGAAAAATTTTAATTTTTCAAACAAAAATCGAATACTTAATTTTTTAGGTAACAAAAATACATTTTTGACGAAAAAAAATCACTTAAAAATAAAGCTTTAACCAAGTAGATAAGTTTTTCATAAAAAAGATCAATTTTTGAAGAAATCGTTATATTTAAAAAAATACATATTTTCAAAGCATTTGTTGGATTTTAAACAAAAAAGACCAATTACATACAAAACTGTTGATTCTGCAACCCGAAAATATGATTTTTCAAAAAATATTACTTTTGTACCAAATACTCACATATTAAAATAAAGAATTTAATTTTTAATCAAATAGTAGAATTTTTAACTCAAAAGGCGTTTTTTTCTAATACAATTGAATCGTCGATGAGAAAGTTGATTTTCAAGAAAGGAAAATTACTTTTACAATAAAAGATTAATTTTCAATCCAAATGGACTAATTTTTAACAAGTTTATTTTTCCACTAAAAGAGAAATTTTCCATCCAAAGACAAATTTCCAAAACACAGATAAATTTTCAACTAAATAGCTTAATTTTTAAATAAATAATTTTAAACCTTAAATGAAGTCGTTAAATCTTAGTGAAAAAACTTAAATTAAAAAAATGAACATAATTCTCAAGCAAAAAAAAATAATTTCTCAAAAAGAAGATTAATATTTTACCCAAAAACACAAATTTTGAAAAAGATATTTACTTCACTTTTCCACCAAATAGTAGAATTTTCGACTAATACAAAATGATTTTCCACTGTAAACGGACTAGTTAAATTTCTTGATAAAAAATAAATCTTTGAAATACAAGAAAAAATCATTTTTAACAAAAAAGTTCAAATTTTGACCGAAAGAATGAATTGTTATATTTTCAACCTAAAATATGAATTTTGCACCAGGAAAATCAATATTCTACGACAACAGAAGAATTTTTAATCAAATAATTAATTTTATATCCAATAGTTGAATCTTCAATTAAGATTAGTTTTTACAACGACAAAAAATCAACAAAATTCATGAATTTTTCAAATAAATTATGAAATAAAAATATTGTTTTTCTACCAAAAATAAAATAATTACATTTTCAATCGGAAACATTTATATTCCGAGAAAAAAGGAACTTTCAACAATAGAATTAAATTTTAACTAAAATTACGTATTAAAAAAAATGAAATTCAACCAAAGAGTGTAATTTTTAATAAAAATGTGATTTCTTACCCAGAAAATAATTTTCTATAAAAAATGAATCAAATACATGAATTTTCAAACAAAAATAAATACTTCGATTTTCGATAAAAAAATGAATTCTCCAAAAAAAATATTTAAATAAAATAGTTAAATTTTTAACCAAGAAACTGCATTTTAAAGCAAAAATGATAAATATTTGTCACAAAAATAAATTTAAAAACAAAAGTTTAACGAACAATCAAATACTACAAATTTTCAATTAAAAATATCTTTTCTTGACGAAGAAGATTAATTTTCTACAAAAAAAATAAATTTTAACAAAGAATTTATTTTTAACTTGATAGTATAATTTTTATCGATAAAATATAATTTATGAATCAACTTACTTGAAAGTTTCCCGTAAATTCTGTCTACTCCTATGCTATTTTAATCTAAGAAAATTTTTTATTTTTAAAATATTGGCCAATTCACTGAAATTCATAAAAATTTTATAAAATTCGCTTCAATTCCTTTAAATTCTTCTAAATTTTCTGAAATAAATAGTCCTTTTTGGACTTATTTTCAATTCATTCTAATTCCCATTGAACTCGAAATGTTTTTAATTATTTAACATTCACCGGGAAATGTTATAGATTTCATCTAATACTTTTTTTTTTATTCAAGAGAACAGTAGTCACATTAGGTTTAACACTTTTGTGGTTAAAATTGGAAACTTTCACTTTTATGAACTAAGTTGATCCGAGGCAGATATAATAAAAAAAATGTTTTTTTTCGGAAGTGGAAAACTTGGATTAGGATTGGACTTGAGCTGGTCAAGGGAATTCTGTGTGGCGATGAAATTAGCCATCCAATTAGCCAACTAGTTTCCCGACAAGAGAAATTAAACCACGACCCAACCGCAGCGGTTTCTCTTTGGAATTGTAGCGGTTATCCGGACTGGGGATCTCGCTCGTTGCGAAGTAATGCACTTGAGAGAGATTTAAAGATTTGATAACATTTAACAGAGATGCTTAAGCGAAGAAGAACAGGCAAGAATTTAAAATAAAAATGTAAGAAAAGCTTCTATAAAAAATATGTACTAAGATTCAAAGTTAAATGTGAGAGTTGAGAACTGAACAGGTTATGGGCCCATCGAGCAAGGGCCCTGCATCAAATGTAGATATAATGGCTTTTTTTCAAAATATATACTTTTCAGTAAAATATGAGAATATTAAATCTTTTTGAACTCTAAGAAGTGTTTACGTCCAGGAAAAAATATAATTTATTTTATGGGTGGTTTTAACATACCTTAACGGTTAAACATTTTTTACTATAACTCTAGAACCAATTAAAATTCTTTGAAAATGATTGGTTCATCTTAAAGCTAAAATTCTAAGCTTCACTCTCAATTTTTTTTTAATTTAACGCTTTTTTGAAAGGTCGAAAATATTGGGTAATACAAATTTCTGACTATAGAACATCTCAGCTTTTTTTATTTCTGCCGTCGTATTGGATAAACTGAGTTTATTGCAATCAAATATAAAATAGCTTGTTGGCTGTAGAGTTTAGTCAACTAACCCCACATATGGCTCATTGACATTAGAGGCCTCTGCTCGATAATAACCTTCGATAAATTGGACGATTAAACTTTCAATTAACCCCTAGCGTGTTATAGCAATGCGCCAATCTCGTCAATTTCCTACTCTCTCCACTTGCTGCTTCGGAACCATACGCTGGTTACCGAACGGATAAGCACAAGGATTAGCAGTGAGGATACAAGGGTTGAAAATTAAGGAATGAGGAAGCAAGCGAATGGCAAGCCAAGTGTAAAGGGGTAAATTTGAAGTTGGAAAATATTCTTAATTCCTAATGCTTCTGAAAAAAGTTTTAATCAGAGAAGAGAAAAACGATTAGATATTCTCTTAAATTAATCCCCCTTTTTAAGCTTTTCTCTGTGCTTTCAAAGGATGGCAAAAAGTGAAAATCTTCTAAGAGGACTCCTAGAGGATCAGCTTTTAAATGATACCAAGAATATAAAAATATCTCCAAATCTTCTTGAGTTATAGACAAAAAATGGTCAGTCCTGTGTGGGACAAAATTAATAATTTTTGTATCTCTCATTAACAATAACTTGAGAAGAATTCAGAATATTTAAATTTTCTTGGGCTGATTTGAAAGCTAGGACTCCAAGCTTTCTGTTGGAAGATTTTCTCCTTTTTGTCCTCCTATAAATTTAAAAAGCAATAAAATATAAACAATTTTCGATTTAATTTGAGTTTTAAAACTCTCCTCAATTCCTGTTGCTTCGGAAAAAAGTGTTAATTGCGAAATGATAATTGGTTTCCTTTTCATCAAAAGGAAAAATGTTTCAATGTTTTTTCATTGTAATTTTTTTTTCAAGGTTTTCTTTCTGGAAAGGGGTAAATTTGACAGTGGAAAATATCCTCCGTTCTGAATTATTTGGAAAAAAGTTTTATGCGGAGAAGAGAACAGCGTTTAGATTCTCTCTTAAATTAATCCCTTTTTCGAAACTGTCCGCTGTGCTTTTAAAGGATGGCAAAAAAGTAAGACTCTATTGAGAGGAAGCTTAAAAGATCAGCCTTAAAATGAAGCCAAAAAGACAAAAATATCTCCAAATTTTCTCGAGTTATGACAAAAAAAGGTTCAGTCGCGTGTGCGAAAAAATTATAATTTTTCCACTGGAGATATTTGACAATAACTCGAGTAGAATTAAGAATATTTAAAGTTTCTTGGGCTGATTTTAAAGCTGGGATTCCATGCCTTGTGTTGGAAGATTTGCAATTTTTCTTGTTTTTTCATTCTATAAATTTAAATGAAAAAAGTTGAATTTGCAGAATCAAGAATGAGCCAAATTAAACTAGTTTCGGCAAATTTTTGTTTTTAGGTTAAATTTCAATTTGATTTAAGAACATTATAACGTAAACAATTATTGGTTTAATTTAACTTTTAAAATTTTAATCAGTTCCGAATACTTCAGTAAAAAGTTTCAATAGCGAAATGATAAATGGTTTCCTTCTTATCAAAAGGAGAGAAACACTAAAATGTCTTTTCAACGTAACGTTTTTCGAGATTTTCTTTGTTGTTCCAAAAGAAAAAAACTGTCTAAATTTTAAGAGATGAAGCCTCCAATCTCAACTTTGAAATAAAGACGAAAATATAAAAATATCTCTAAATCTTCTCGAGTTATAGACAAAATTTTTTAACCGTGTGAGGGACCAGTTATTCGAATTTTTCTTTTTGAGATATTTGACAATAACTCGAAAAGAATTAAGGATATTAAAATTTGTTTGCAATAGTTTCAAAGCTGAGATTCCTGGCTGCCTGTTGCAAGGTTTTCAGATTTTCCCCTTTTTTCTTATATAAATCTGAATAAAGCGAGTTGAATTTGAAAAATAAAGAATCAGCAGAATAAAATTAGGGGTGAAAAATTTTTCCTTTTAGTAAAAATTTCAACTTGATTCAAAAACATTAAACCGTGAAGGATTTTGGTTTTAATTTGGCGTTTAAAACTTTCTTCAGGTCTCAATACTTCGCAAAAAAGTTTTAGGACCCAAATTATAAACGGTTTTCTTGTCATTACAAGGAAAAAAACGCAAAGGAAGTATAAAAATGAAAAACGGCACAAATCTTACGAGATGAAGTCTAGAGTTTCAGCTTCGAAATAAAGCCAAAAATATCAAAATATCTCTAAACCTTCTTGAGTTATAGGCAAAAACTTTCAGATGGGTGTGGAACCAAAAATGCTAATTTTTCTACTTGAGATATTTGACAATAACTCGAGAAGGATTAAGAATATCTCAATTTTCTTTGGCTGATTTCAAATCTAGGACTTGCAGCTTTGTGTTGGAAGATTTTCAATTTTTCTCCTTTTTTCCCTTTATAAATCAAAACAAATTGAGTTGAATTTAGAGAATAAAGAAGCAGTAAAATTAAATTAGATTTAGCAAATTTATACTTTCAGTATGAATTTTTATTTGATTTGAAAACATTGAAAAGTTAAAAATTTTCCGTAAAATTTGACCCTTAAAAATCTCATAATGTTTTGAAAAAAATCTTTTATCAAAAAGAAGAAAAACGATTAGATTTTTTCTTAAATTAATTCCTTTTTTGACGCTTTTCTTGTACTTCTCAAGGAAGTAAAAGATGAAAAAAATGGAAAATTTCATAAGATGAAGCTAAAAAGATCAGTTTTTAAATGAGACCAAGAATATAAAAATATCTCCAGATCTTCGCGAGTTATAGAGAAAATTGTTCAGTTGCGTGTTGGGTCAAAAATTCGAATTTTTCTCCTTGAGATATTTGATAATAACTCGAGAAAAATTAAGAGCATTCTTATTCTCTTGAGCTGATTTTAAATCTGAGACTTCAGGCTTTATGTTCAAAGATTTGTAGATGTATAGGATTTTCAGTCATCATTCCTTGAAGTGAATGCAAGAAAAATCTAAAAATCTTTCGAAATGAAGCCGTCAATCCAATCTTTAAAATGAGCCTGAGTAAAGAGAATTACCTTAAAATCTGCTTGAGTTATAGAAAAAAATCGGAGAATAAACATTCTAATTTTCGCTAATTTAGATTATTGCACTACTTGATATTTTTTACAATAAATTAAAAAAACTTAGAGATATTTTTATTTTCTTCGGCTTATTATAGAGGTTGGAAGATCTACAGATTTTTTTCCTTTTTTTCCTTCTGTGTGAACTGAGTTCAATTTAATGAATAAAGAATCCAAGAAATTTAATTAAATCCTGTAAATCTTAAATTTGAATTTAAATTTTATATGTTCTCTTTTCATGCACAGCTCGAGCGGAGAATGAAGGAAAACGAATAAATGCTGACTCGTCTTGATTGGCCGATTAGTTGATAAAATCGCTTCATCTACTTTTTTTCAAGCTTTTTTTCATTTTCCCGAAGGAATGAAAACGCTAAAATCTTCTAAGAAGAAGCCTACAATCTCATCTTGAAAATAAGCCCAAAAAAATAAAAATATCTTTAATTCTTCCCATGTTATTGACAAAAATGTTAGGTCGTGCGTTATACTCGAAATACGCATTACTTAACATTTTTAACAATAACTCGAGAAGAAATTGAGATATTTTTATTTTCTTGAGCTGATATTAAAGCTGAGAATCCAGGCTTCATAGCCGAAGATTTTCAGATTTTGTCTTTAATTTTTCTTCTGAATAAATTGGTTTTAATTTGAAGAATAAATAATCGACTAAATTAAATTTTGTCCAGCAAATTGAAAATTTATTTTTCAATTTAAAATTGATTCTAAACAATAAAATTTGAACAATTTTGGTACTTTTATCCTGATAGCGAAGACTAAACCGTGATGGTTATCGGTTTATGGACTTACACGCGAACGGTTATGTTTGCTTCCGGTTACAGTGTGGCCAGTTGCCCAAATCGTCTCCAGGATTCCGATCCTACTGGACCGGAACATTCCTCCTTCCATCCTCTTCACCAATCTATAATTCTTCCCAATAGGTCCACGACTCCCAAAAAATGGCGTAACTATATTTTCAATATCGAATAATTTTTTTACAACTTTTTTTTAATTGATGACAAAATTTTCCGCTTTGTGAATATTTTAATCTTATTCAAATTTTTTTAACGTAAACTATCACTTTCAGATTGAGAAAAGTAGTTCATCTAATAATTCTATTATACTTAACAAAATTTTTTTGTTGAGTTTATTGGCTCAAAAAGAAAGAAAATTTGAATACGCCTCCTGACGAAATAATTTTTTTATGATCTCATTTTTTTCAGTAAGGCAGAAATGCTTATCTGTAAATTCGTGCATTTGGCAGACACATTTTGTAAAGGAAAGTAAATTCTCAGTTTTTTTCAATTAAAAATTCAAATTTCAAAATAATAATAGACAAGTTCTTCATTTTTTGAAATGAAACTTATATTTTCTATCACCGTTAAAATTTGAGGAAGCTTGTCCCTCGAGCAAAAAAAATTTTCTTAACCAGATAGTTAAATTTTGTACCAGAAATAAAAATCTTTAAAAACATTAATTTTGAGAAAATTAGTATAACTTTAAGCGGATTAATTGAGTTTTTAACAAAAATAGATGTGGATTCTTTTTTTGAAAAACCACTTGAATTTTAAATAAAGCAAATTAATTTTGTATTACATAGCTGAATTTCAAACCAGAAAGGTACATTTTTAAATAGAAGATTAATTTTTTGCGAGAAAATACGAAATGTCTATAGAATACATGAACATGAATTTTCAGCGAAAATAATGAAATTTTCAATTTTCAACCAAAATAATTTAATTTTCAAGTCAAGAACATTGATTTTTAGCTTAAAAGGAAATAGATACATTTTCGTTTCAAAAATTTATTTTCAAATAACGAAAAAATAAATTTTTGACATACTGCTGGAGTTTTTAAAATCAAAAAGATAGATCTTAAACTAAAAAAATTATTTTAACAAATTTGGACAATTGGACAATTTTCTTATTTATGTTCATCACGTTCTTTCGATTTCTAAAAAAATCTCTATAAAGCGACATTTTTTTTTGGAATTTTTTGAAATAATTAGTACTAATATATTCTATTTACGAAAATATTTCATTCTTTTTTTCTTTTTTGTTTTGAAGAAAAGCAATATATTTTTGATAAATTTTTTGAAAACATTCTCTTTTTGTAATTTTTTAAATTTTAAGATCTTTATTTTTAAAATTGGTCAATTTGCTTTTACCATTTAGTATTTTTTTTAAAGAAAAAATTGATTTTTGATTTTTTTAACTTTTTTCATTTTCAATTTTTTAGATTTTTAGGTTTTTTTTTATTCTAGTCAGTACAGTTTTCTTCAACCTTTAGAAACTCAAGAGAAATTCAAAGAAACAATAAAAAATAGTTTAAAAAAATTGTATTCTTTAATTTTAAAAAATCGAAATAACTTTGCCATCTTTTCTTCATTGTTTAAATTTTCTTATAGGTTTCAAAACTCTGTTTAAAAAATCTTGACAATCTGCAACAATAAGAACCTTAAAACATTAAAAATGGCAAAAATGGCTAGCTTGTGAAAAAAATTCAAAGTAATATTTTTCTTCTGGAAAAAGGAAACAGCACCAAACGAGAAAGTTATAATAAATAGTTTAGTACCTATTTTCCGTAAAAAACTTTGCACAATTTTTTTCATCTTTTTAGAAAATTTGAAAAATTTTACCATTGTTTACCATTTTTAATTTTTTTATGGTTGTTAAATTAATGTTTGCAAATAGCCCACACTAATCTTAATTTTTTTTAAATATTCGTTAAAAATACCAAAATATCGCTATGTTAGTTCAAAAATAATTTCAAAAAGATCTGTGTGTTCTGATTATTGATAAAAAATCTAGTAAATATAATTTTTATCAAACAATTTAAAATTTTTCAAATTATTAATTATTGTGACAATTTTCATAAACAAATGCAGAGTTTGTCTATTTGTTAAAGAATTTGATACTTTAAAAATGTTTTAAATTAATAACTTTTTAAACGATACTAAGGAATTTTTTGGATATTCACTATTTTTCAATAAATACACTCAATTTGAAAATTCTAATTTCTAATTAACTTTCCTTTATTAATTTGTTTGTAACGCAATACAAATTTTTTAGCACCAATTAAAAACCTTCATTGATAAATCTAAAAATCTCAAAAAAAAATATTTTTTTTTACATTTGAACAAAACTAGGTGTCGAAAAAAAATTGTATTTTAAATAATAATTCTCACCTAGTACTACACGGTCCTAACAGAAACAAAAAATTGATTTATAAATGCATTGCGTAAGCTCTCGTCAAATTAAATAAATAATAAAAATGAAAATGAAAATCGTAATTAATTTATCTTTTATTTTTTTTATTATAAAAATTTTTTTTGACTGAAATCCTTCACTATAATTGAGATACTTATACTAGTGGAGAAGGCTGAATCAGCTGAAAACGAAAGGATCCTTCAGCAAGCTCAGTTGACGCCGGAAGTCTGGTCCGCCTGGTGCATAAGATATATCAAATCAGGTTGGGATTGCCCAACTTTCTGCAAGGAAGGAATTCTAGAAATGGAGAGATTCGATTTTCCAGAGCGATTTGTCACTTTAAGCCGGAAAAGTGCAATCATCTTCCTGAGAAAATAATAAAAAGGGAAAAGGGGTGGCAGAACAATGTCTTCTAAGTCACGACTCAGGAATTCAATTTTTCTTTTATATTCCATAGTAAATAACTTTTCACATCCTACATTCCATTTTTCAGGAAAATTTTTCAAGTAAAATTTGATCAACGGAATGGTCATATTTCGGAAAATAGATCTTGGGTTCATAATTGAACATATCAATTTTTTGTCCTGTTCGCAATTTTGTAAATTGCGAACAGAAATTAAATAAAATTAAATAATATTTAAATTAAATTTTTTATTTATAAAAAATGGAATAACGTTATTGAATATTTGAATTTTGTATTAAATTCTGCGTCAAACGAGGCCTCTTCAAAGTATCTTTGAATAATATAGATTGAATTAGTGAATGAGAAAGACAGGTCGAATTATAAAAAATACTTTAAATAGGACACATTTTAAAGAGTTAACTATAAGGTTTCTTTTACGCAAAATTTGAATTATTAGCATTTTTGAAGAATGGAAACTGGAAGAAATTAGAAAAAATTCTGTAAGTGATTAACTCAGTCTTAAATCATCAAAAGTACTTCAAATAGGGCTTATTTTGCAGAAGATATTTACAAAATTTTTCTCAAAGTTTAAACTTTTAGCATCTTAAGACCTCAATTTTGTCAGAAGTTCATGCTGAATCCTGAAAATTAATCCAAATTATAAATCTTTCTGTAACTGACTAACTCAATTCGCTATTTTTTAAAAGTACTTCAAATAGGACTTATTTTAAACAAGGGAGTTCAATGTTTATTTGACGCAAAACTCATATTTTTATGATTAATTTTCTGGACTTTGAAAGGGTTTGAAATTTAATCATAAAAATTGTCATGAATTAGAGCGGTCTTTCGAAGTCATAAACTCAGTCATATATTAATCAAAAGTACTTTAAGTAGGACCTATTGTTGAGAAGAATTTTTTTTTTGTTTTATGCCAAATAAATTTTGTTGGCATTCTAATTTCTCGATTTTGCGATGAGTTGAAATTGAATCATGAAGTCTATATTTATCAAAAGTACTTTAATTAGGGCTTATTTTAATCAGGAAAATCTAAAGTTCCTTTTACACACAATTTGAAATTTTAGCACTATTTCTCTGGATTTTCACTGAAATTGAAGTTGAACAATGGAAATTGGAAAAAATTAGAACGGTTTCTGTAACTGACAAACCCCGTCTATATTTTGTAAAAGTACTTTAAATAGGGACCAATTTAAAAAGGAGATTTTCAGGTTCATTTTTCGGGAAAACCACATTTTTAGCTTGGATTTGCTGGATTTTGCCAAGAGTTAGTTAACCTACTTATTTAGTTCCTATCCAGCAAAAGTACTTTAACCAGCGCTTATTTTAATGCAGGGATTTTTATGGTTGTTTCATGCAAAATTGTACTTTTTACCATTATAAGTTTTTCATTTTTAACGGAGTTGAAGTTAAATCACCTAATTTAGTAGAAATTATCAAGGTCTTTCTAGCCCAATAAGTCAGCCTATATTAATGAAAAGTACTTTTATTCTGGTAATTTAAGGCAAGAGGTTTTCATGTTCATTTTGCGCGAAAATCACATTTCCAGGATAGTTTCTCTAGATTTTGCCAGGAGTTGAAATTAAAAGATAAAATCTGCCACAAATTAGAGCGCTCTTTTGAATTCACTAACTCAGTCTCCATCAATCACGAGTACTTTAAGTAGGGCCTATATTTAAGAAGAGATTTTGATTTTTGTTTAACGCCAAATAAAAATTATAATATTATAATTTTTTGATTCTGCGATGAGTTTAAGTTGAATCATGTAATTTAGCACTAATTAAAATGTTTTTTCTAGCTCAATAACTCAGTCTTCATTTATCAAAAGTACTTTTAATAGGGCTTATTTAAAAAGGAAGCTATAAGGTTTCATTCACAAAAATTTCATTTTTTAGCATTATTTCTCCGGATTGTCCCGTAAATTGAACTTGTAAAATGGAAATTAGAAAAAAATGGAATGGCTTTTGTAAATGACTCACTCAGTCTTTATGAACCAAAGTACTTTAAATAGGGTTAATTTTAAAGCGGATATTTTCATGTTAATTTTGTGCGAAAATCAAAGTTTTATGATGGATACTCTGGATTTTGCCAGGATTTGAAATTTAATGATCAAATTTGCCACAAATTAGAGCGCTCTTTCGAAGTCACTAACTCAGTTTCTATTTATCAAAAGTAATTTAAATAGGGCTTATTTTAAACAAGGGAGTTTAATGTTTTTTCACGGAAAAATCAAATTTTTATGATTGATTCTCTGGACTTTGGCAGGGTTTGAAATTCAATCAAAAAAGTTGTCATAAATTAGAGCGGTATTTCGAAGTCACCCACTCATTCTATATATTAGTCACAAGTACTTTAAGTAGGGCCTATTCTTAAGAAGAGAATTTTTGTTTGTTTTACTTCAAATACAATTTTTCAGCATTATAATTTCTCAATTTTGCGATGAGTTGAAGTTGAATCATGTAATTAAGCACCTATTAAAAATGTCTTTCTAATTCATTAATTCAGGGTCTATTTATCAAAAGTGCTTTAAATAGGGGTCACTTTAAAGAGTATATTTTTAGGTACATTGAGAATCAAAATCAAATTTTTAGGATGGATTCTCTGGATTTTGCTAAGATTTGGAATTTAATGATAAAATTTGACACAAATTAGAGCACTCTTTCGAAGTCACTAACTCAGTTTCTATTTATCAAAAGTACTTTTAATAGGGCTTATTTCAACAGGGAACTCTAAAGTTTCTTTTAAGCAAAATTAGAAATTTTGGCAGTATTTTTCTAGATTGTCCCCGTAATTGAAGTTGAACAATGGAAATTGGTAGAAATTGGAAAGCTTTTTCTAACTGACTAACAGAGTCCCTATTAATTGAAGTACTTTAAATAGGGCTCATTTCAAAACGGCGATTATCAGGTTGATTTTGCGGGGAAATCAAATTTTTAGCAGGGATTTACTGGATTTTGCCTGGAGTTGAGATTCAATCAACAAAATTATCACAAATTAGAACGCTCTTTCTAACTCACTTATACAGCTTCTATCCTCCAAAAGTACTTTAAATAGAGATTATTTTCACGAAGGTATTCTAGTGTTTGTTTCACGAATCATCTGATTTTTTAGCACTATAAGATCTCGATTTTTCGAGAAGTTAAAGCTGAATCACATAATTTAGTTCCTTTTAGAACGGCCTTTATAACTCACTAACTCAGCCTATATTTTTTAAAGTACTTTTATTAGGGCTACTTTTGGAGAGGAGATTTTTAGGTCCATTTTGCGCGAAAATCCCATTTTTAGGATGGATTATCTGGTTTTGCCTGGATTTCAAGTTAAATAATATAATTTTGCACAAATTGCAGCAGACTTTCTAACCCACTAACTCAGTCTCTATTAATCCCAAGTACTTTAAGTACGTTGCATTTTAAAGAAGAGATTTTAATTTTTTTTCAAGTCCAATTAAAATTTTTAGCATTATAATTGCTTGATTTTGCGATGAGTGAAAGTTGAATCAACTAATTTAGCAAAAATTAGATTGGTCTTTCAACCTCATTGACACAGTCTGTATGTATTTAAAGTACCTTCAATAGGGCTCATTTTAAAGAAGAAACGCTAGGGTTTATTTTTTTTTTTTAAATTTGAATTTTTACCATTATTTCTCTGAATTTCCCTCGAAATTGAAGTTGAACAATGGCAATTGGAAGAAATTAGAAAGTGTTTTGTAATGGACTAACTCAGTCTCTATTAATCAAAAGTACTTTAAATAGGGCCCATTCTAAAGAGGCGATTTCCAGGTTCATTTTGCGGGATAACCTCATTTTTAGCATGGATTTGTCGGATTTTTTCAGAAGTAGAAATTAAATCAAGAAAATACGGAAAAATTAGAACAGACTTTCGAACTTAGATACTCAGTTCCTATCTAGACAAATTACTTTGAGTAGGGCTAATTT
>JAWWLR010000128.1:31253922-31264701 GCA_035041075.1 Acraspis erinacei | reverse complement strand
GACGTGGTAGCGTCAACCGTACTTGAGTGGATTTGGTTCGGCAGCGGCGCACCAATCACGAAGCAGTGGAGTGGGGGCATTGGTAGAGTCACGTAGACTGGCTCGCTCGTGACAAGCACAATTTCCCTAACGAGGATTGGCTCGCGCTCCCCATGAAAAATTGTAAAAGCATAAAGGAATATCGATCAGGATTTTTCTATTTAAAAAATATACTGCCTTTATTAAAAATAACGAGAATATAATATTTTACCTCTGAATATTGGAAAATACAAAATTCCATGAATTTTATTCCATGAATTTTAATCAGTTTTCCGTTGAGAAGGAACTTCATATTCAATAAGGAGCAAAATTAGAACGCTACTTTTTAAAGTTCGCTTATCTTGCTTTTCTTATTTTGATTTCCTGATTATGAAATAAAAATATATGCTTTAGTTTAGAATAATATAAAATCTATATAACTATTGTTAAAAAAATTAAATAAATATTAATATAGATACAACTAATTTTATATCCTTTTTCATCAGTTTTGAGTAAGCTGTGCCAATAATTTAAAAAAAAAATCGAAAGTTTTTTTTTAAATTGCATTTTGAATTTTTACAGTTTGAAACAAATAATTTTGCACAAAATAAAATTTATAATATGCCCTCTAAAATCAGCTTGATTTAAAGTATTTTTCATAAGTAGAGGCTAAGTTCGAAAGACTACTCAAATTTGTTAAAAATTTCATGACTCAATTTCCAATCTTGGAAAAATGTGGAAAAATAATTTAAAAAATTCAAAGCACCGTCAGAATAAATATTGAACTCTTGTCTTTAAACTGAGTCCTGCTTAAAGTACTTTTAAGAAATAGAGGTTAAACAATCATTATAATTTTTTCCAATTTTCATAATTCAAGTTCAAATACTGGAAAAATCTAGAAAAATTACGGAAAAAATCTAAAGGTTATTGAGTATCTTGCTTAAAATTAGCCCTATCTAAAGTATTTTTAGATAAATAAGGACTGAGTTACTGAAATAGAAATACCTTTCTACTTTCTGCTAATTTTCATGGCTAAACTTCAACTCCTCACAAAATCTAGAGAAGCAATGTTAATAATTCTAAAATCATGCAGAATAAACCACAGAATCTCCTCTTCAAAACGAGCCGTATTTCAAGTACTTTTGATAAATATAGAATGAGTTAGTTAGAAATACCTTTATCATTTTTCCGATTGTTATTATTCAACTTCAAATCTTGGAAAAATGTAGAAAAATAATGGGAAATATTCAAAATTCTGGCTAATTGAACTATAAACTTTCCTCGTAAAAATGAGCCCTATATAAAGTACTTTTGATAAATAAAGACTAAGTTAGTGAGTTTGAAAAACCGACCAATTTTTTTTTCATTATTCAATCTGAAATCCTGGAAAAATCTAAAAAAATAATGAAAAATTTAAAAAACTCATGCTAAATGAACTTTAAAGTCTCCTTCTTAAAATGAGCCCTATTTAAAGTACTTTTCATAAATAGATACTGAGTTATTGAGTTAGAAAGAACGTTTTAATTGGTGCTTAATTAGATGATTTAACTTCAACTCATCACAAAATTGAGAAATTATAATGCTAAAAGTTGTTATTTGACGTGAAACGAAACTTAAAATCTATTCTGTAAAATAGGCCTTATTTAGAGTACTTTTGATTAATAGAAACTGAGTTAGTGGGTTAGAAGGTCTATTCTAATTTGTGACCATTTTTATGATTTAATTTCAACTCCTGGCCACATCCAGAGAATCCATTCTAAGAACTTGATTTTCATTCACAATGAACCAACAAATCTCCTCTTTAAAACGCGCCCTATTTAAAGTACTTTTGATCAATAGAGACTGAGTTAGTGGGTTAGAAGGAACGTTTTGACTGGTGCTTAATTACATGATTCAACTTCTACTCATCCAAAAATCGAGAAATTATAATTCTAAAAATTTTTATTTTGCAGAAAACAAAAATAAAATTCTCTTCTTAACAATATGCCCTACTTAAAGTATTTGTGATTAATATATATTGAGTTAGAAGGTTATTAAGTCTGCCCCAATTTGTGCAAATTTCTTATGATTTAATTTTAATTCCTGTCAAAATTAAGAGAATTCATTCCAAGAATTTGATTTTCAGGCAAAATGAACATGAAAATCTCCTCTTTAAAATGAGGCCTACTTAAGGTACTTTTCGTTAATACAGGCTTAGTTATTGGGTTAGAAAGGCCTTCTAATTTCTACTAAATTAGGTGATTCAACTTCAAGTCCTAGAAAAATCAAAAACTTATGATGCTAAAAAGTACAATTTTGCGTGAAACAAGGATTAAAATCCCTGCTTTGAAATAAGCCCTTTTTAAAGTACTTTTGCTAGATAGGACCTACATAAGTTAGGTAAAAAGACCGTTCTAATTTTTGTTAATTTTCTTGATGTAATTTTATCTATTGGCAAACTCCAGCGAATGAAAGCCAAAAAATGTCGTTTTAAATTGGGCTCTATTTAAAGTACTTAAAGAAAATAGAGAAACCGTCCTAATTTGGGCCAATTTTCATGATTCAACTTGAACTCCTGACAAAATTCGGATCTTATGATGCTAAAAGTTTAAATTTTGCGTAAAAGATTTTGAAATCTCTTCTTGAAAAGAAGCCCTATTTGAAGTACTTTTTATGAATAGAGACTGAGTTAATCAATTACAGAATTTTTTCTAATTTCTTCCAATTTACATTCTTCAAAAATGCTAAAAATTTCAATTTTGCGTAAAAGAAATCTTAGAGTTTCTTCTTTAAAGTAAGCCCTATTTAAAGTACTTTTGATAATTCTGGACTGATGTAGTGAGTTAGAAAAACCGTACTAATTTCTTCTATTTTCAATTATTTAACTTGATATCTTGGAAAAGTGTAGAAAAATAATGAGAAATATTTAAAACTCATAGTAAATAAATTTTAAAGTCTCCTCTTTAAAATTATAAAGTACTCTTGATGAATAGAGATTGAGTTAGTGAGTTAAAAAAGCCGATTTAATTTCTTTCAATTTCTACGATTTAAATTCAAATCTTGGAAAGATTTAGAAAAATAATGACAAATATTTAAAACTCACGCTGAATGGACTTAAAAATTTTCTTTTTAAAATAAGCCATATTTAAAGTACTTTTCATCATAAAGACTGAGTTAGTCAGTTAGAAAAACTGTTATAATTTTTTCCAGTTTTTATAATTCAAATTCAAATCCTATATCAAATCATTTCAAACGCAGGTTAAATATACTTTAAATTTCCTTCTTTAGAATAACTCCTATTTTAAGTACTTTTTATAAATAGAGACTGAGTTAGCAAGTTAGAAAATCTGCTTTAATTTCCATTAATTTTTATATTACAACGCCCAATGCAGAAAAAATTTAGAAAAATAATGTTAAAAATTTAGAACTCAGGTCAAATGAACTTTAAACTCTCCTCTTTGAAATGATTCCTATTCAAAGTACTTTTGATCAAACGAAGTTGTGTTAGTGACTTAGGATAGGCATTCTAATTTCCATACATTTTTATATTTTAAAATCAAATCTTGGAAAAATCTAGAAAAATAATCAAAAATATTTCAAACGCAGCTTAAATGAAGTTGAAATTTTCCTCCTTAAAATAGTTTCGATTTAAAGTGCTATTGATAAATCGGGATTAATATAGTGAGTGAGAAAATCTTTTATAGTTTCTTTCAATTTTAGTAATTCAAATTCAAATCCTGTTAAAAGTTCAGAAAAATAATGAACAATATTTAAAACTCATGCTAAATAAATCTTATTGTCTTCATAAAGTTATCCCTATTTAAAGTACTTTTAAAAAAGGGGAATGAGTTATAGAGTTAAAAAAAATTAATTCCTTTTAACCTTCATGATTCAACTTCAAATTATAAAAAAATCTAGAGAAATAATATAAAATATTTAAAACATTCGCTAAAGGAATTTTAAATTCTCAACTTTAAAATGAGCCATAATGAAAGTACTTTTAATAAATAGAGATTGAGTTAGTGAGTAAAAAAATCCGATCTAAATCCTTTCAATTTATATGACTTACCTGCAAATTTTAGAAAGATGCGGAAAAATAATGACAAATATTTTAAACTCTCGCGAAATTGACTTACAAGTCTCCTTTTTAAAATCAGCGCCCTATTTAAAGTACTTTAGGTGCTAAAGACTGAGTTAGTGAGTTACAAAAAAATATAATTTCTTATAATTTTAATGATTCAACTTCAAATCTTGGAAAAATGTAAAAAAATAATGGCAAACATTTACAACTCAGGCCTTACTTAAAGTACTTTTGATCAACTGAAAATGAGTTAGTGAGTTCGAAAAGCCTTTCTAATTTCTTTCAATTTCTATGATTTAACTTCGAATATTGGAAAAAATCTTGAAAAATAATTGAAAATATTTAGAACTCAGATTAAATTTCAAAACTTTATTTTCAACTTCAATGTGTCCTTTTTTTAAATGAGCACTGTTTAAAGTACTTTTAAAAATAAAGAATGAGTTATTGAGTTATAAATACCGTCCGAATTTCTTTCAATATCCATGATTCAACTTTAAATCCTCGAAATATGTAGAAAAATAATGGAAAATATTTAAAACTCAGACTAAATTAAGCTCAAAGCCTTCTTTATAAAATACTGTCTATTTAAAGTACTTTTGGTAAATTAAAATTGAGTTAGTCAGTTAGAAAAGTCGTTCTAATTTCCATACATTTTTATATTTCAAGTTTCAACTTTGGAAAAATCTAGAAAAAGGATAGAAAATTTTTGAAACTCAGGCTAAATGAACTTTAAATTTTATTCCTTAAAATAAGTCCTATTTAAAGTACTTTTGATAAATAGGGAATGATTATTCTGACTTAGAAAAACCGTTCTAATTTCTTTCACATTCTATGATTTACCTTCAAATACTTGAAAAATTTTGAAAAATAATGAAAGTTATTTCAAATTCAGTATGATTGAATTTAAAAGTGTTCTCTTCAAAATAAGCTTTATTTAAAGTACTTTTGATCTCCTCTTAAAAATGAGTATAAAAATTTTAATATAAATTTTGGTTTTAAGATCGTCATAAAAAATATAGAGGCTGGCGAAATGCACGAAAGAAATTTGCGATTTAATAAAAGATTGCGCTCTACTCTACATTTTGTATGGTAATTGGGTGCTTCTTTCAAATATTTTTCATTATTTTCTTAGATTTTTCCAGGAGCTGAAATGAAATCAGAAAATCAGAAAATTTTTTAATTTTCTATAATCGAAAATTTTATTGTTCATGAACTTTTGTGTGACTGAAATTTTATTCAAGGAATTTTCTATTAGGACTGTTTTAATTTTTAGGTTTTTTCAGTTTTCCCTTACTATCTAATAAAAAAATACATTACAAAAAAATAATTCAAAATAAATGAAAGAGAAACTGGAAACTCGGATTGAAAGTAAAGTGGCTAACGTGGCCTTTTAGAGTCAGTGGAACGGTCTAACGATTTTGATTAAGTTAGTGGAGAGTCGTCCCTAGCAGAGCCACGTCCTTGTCGTAATTTTCGAAATGTAGTTACGCGGCTTTCAGTTTGACTATTGGTTCTTCAGAAGACCAGAAGTGATTGGCCTGACATTTATTTTCCAAAAGTACCTTCGTTAGCCCTGTTAGAAAAAGCTTCAAATAAAATTGCACTAACAAGCTTGAAAACCTGATCAAACTAAAAGAGGAATTTCAAATTCTAGAAAAGTTTTATTCGACTCAAATTTAAAACTAATTTTATAATCCCGTGTCTACTCTAAATAAATTACCTCGATTCGGTTATCGTGGGTCGTTTCAGACCCAAGGCATTTATCTTTTTTCTCATTACTCAGAATCCGGGCACCCCAGAAATACCTATCACCACCCTGAAAATAATTCAAGAATAGAGGGCCCTCTGTGCATTGGGTCTAAGACGACCCACGATAACCTATTAATTTGAAAAAAAAAACGATAACCTGATAGGGTTATAAAAATAGTAAGACTTGTCAAAGAATAATGAATGGATATTTGTTCTGATTGGACAGTTTGGATTAATTTCAGTGAACTGAAGCTAATTCTGTTGTCCACTCGTGTGGTTCTCATTATTTGTTTATGTAGTTAACAGGCAATCTGGGCAGCACGGATTCGCTGATTAGGCGAGTGATTGTCCCTCTGATTGGTGCATGGTGCATTAAGTTCACCAACACGAGAATGTGTACGTAAACTCAATACAATGTTGGAATAGGTACTGCACAGGAAGTTCTTTGATGATCCACTAATTCCAATATCCTTTGATAACAGGTTTCCAAAACAATCGATAACTTAGAATATAACTTAACTATCAGTAAATCCATTATTGCCTAAATCCCTGTATTAAATTTCCTGACATTAAAATAATAAACAATTTCAAAATCTGTGATGACAAATATTCAAAATGAGCTTCGCACTAGTAAGGACATCCAAGTATAATGATTCTAATTTGAAGGTGTTATTTGAAAAACGAAAAAATAAACTATAAATTAAACTTTTTCTGAAAAAAAAGTTTTCCTTTCGCTCCGCTGGGTTCAGCTCCCAGTGGAGCGAAAGAAGATCTTTTTTCACAAGAAATTTAATTAAAAATTTTTTAATTCATAACTCCATCTAGCCTGTAAACTTGTGAGGAAATTCTGTTATTCTCCGATGATAATACAGATCTCTTGAAAATTCTTGACTTGGCATAAAAATGCGTATATTTCTGAAAAAAGGATTCTTCTCTCGATCTCTCTAGTAGTGAAAGGAGAAGATATTTTTGCAGAAAAAAATTTAATCAACAACATTTTTAATTCATAACTCCATCTAGCCTATAAAATTGTGAGGAATTTCTGTTATTCTCTGATGATAATACAGATCTCTTGAAAATTCTTGACTTGGCATAAAAATGCGTGTATTTTTGAAAAAGGATTCTTCTCTCAATCTCTCTAGTAGTGAAAGGAGAAGATATTTTTTCAGAAAAAATGTAATCACTAAAATTTTTAATTCATAGCTCCTATCTAGTCTGTAAATTTGTTTAAAAAATGCTGTTATTCTCTGACGATAATACAGATTCCCTGAAAAATTTTGACTTGTATCTCTCTATTGAATCTCTCTAGTAGTGAAAGGAGAAAATATTTTTTCAGAAAAAAATTTAATCAACAAAATTTTTAATTCATAGCTCCTATCTAGTCTGTAAATTTGTTAAAAAATGCTGTTATTCTCTGACGATAATACAGATTCCTTGAAAAATTGTGACTTGTAACACCTGGCATAAGGATGCGTGTATTTCTAAAAAATGATTCCTCGCTCGATCATTCTAGTAGCTTAATGGGAAAGAAACCGGAAATTTTGTGGTTCGATTCCTCACGAAGCGAAAGGAGAAAATCTTTGTTAAAAAAATTTTTAATAATTTTTCTTTAATATCATAGCTCTTTGTAGTCTGTAAAGACTTAAATAATGCACTCTTATGTCACACTTATATTAATTATTTAATGGCAATGATAGGCCCAATAAATATTTTAATATATTTGTTATTTCTCTAAAGTACACATTTTTTCATGAAATAAAAAAAATGATTTATTAAACTAATTCATTATACTAATTTATTTGATTAATAAATGCTTATATTTATAAATTTTATAATATTAGTAATTGTTTTTATTTTTTGAATTCATGACTTTTTATTAACTTTAAAATAAATAAATAAAATATTAAAATTCTTGCACGTACTTAGCACAGTTTTTTAATAGGGGTATTAAATGTTCGAAAACTGTTTTAAATGAATTAAACTTTAAAAAAGTAAATATGATAAAATGCCGGTTGTTTAATTTATTTTTGAAAACTTAAAAACCTGGAAAATTATTTTCCAACAAAATCAAAGCATCAGACCAATTCTGAATTTAAAGGATTGAAAATTTAATTTAACTTCCTCATTAAACCATTTGATATCATATAACATTTCTGAATTTTTACGAAGTTTAATTTGAATTTAGTCTGAGTTTCAAAAGTTTGGTTTTTTATTTTCCATTTTTTCTAGATTAAAAGAGGAATTTTTTTAATTTTCATTATTTTAATTAAGTTGAAAACGAGTAAGCTTTATTAGTAAAATTGTTTTGAAATAAACAGAGGAATTTTTTAAATTTTCATCATTTTAATTAAATTGAAAACGAGTAAGCTTTATTGGTAAATTTGTTTTGAAATAAACAGAGGAATTTTTTAAAACATTTTTGTTTAATTGAAAATGGCACATTTCTTATTTAATTTATTTGTGAATTCAGAGAGGAAACTTTTGTTTTTAATGTATTGCTGAATTAGTATAAAACATTCTGTATTTTGAATATTTTTATTAAATCGGAAAATTGAAATTAAAAAAGTTTTTTTTTGGTGAATTTGAGCAGGAAGTATTTTTATTTGCACTATCATAATGAATATCATAAGTGCATTAAACGGTCGGAGTTCCAGATAAAGAATATTGAAATTTTAACACTTTTCTTAAGATAAAAAGAAAGGAATTATTTTACTGTCCACTTTTTAAGCATAAAAGATAAATTTTTTAAGTTTTAACATTTTTATATATTTTTAAGAAAGAAAAACATTTTGTTTACAATTTTTCAAAATTCTTATTCCGATAAGGCAATAATTTATTAGTGTTGTTATATTGTCACACTTTTATTAGTTATTTAAAGACAATCATAGGCCTAATACACTTTTAAATATATTTTTTATTTCTTTAAAGTATCAATTTGTTTTTTCACGAAACAAAACAAAAAAGATTTATTAAACTAATGGAATAAACTAATTTCTTTTATTAAAAAATACTTCTATTTATAAATTTTAAAATATTCGTAAATGGTTTTATTTTTTGAATTCACGACTTTTTATTAACTTTAAATAAATAAATAAAATACTAACATTCTTGCACGTACTTAGAAAAAATTTTTACTAGGGGTAATAAATGTTTGAAAATGTTTTTAGACGAATTAAACTTTAAAAAATAAAATCTCGGTTTTTGCATTTATTTTCTGAAACTCTCAAACCTGAAAAATTATTTTGCAAAAAATCAAAGCATCCGAACACTTCTAAATTTAAAGCATTGAAAATTAAATTTATCTCTATCATTTAATTTTCCAATTATCTTTAAATGTAGCACATTTAATATCATATAAAATTTCTGAAAGTGTAATGAGTGTGATTTTTTTATTTTCCACTTTTTTCTAGATTAAAGGAAGAATTTTCATCATTTTTAATTGAGTTGGAAACGAGCAAGCTTTAATCGTTAAATTTGTTGAAATAAAAAAAGACATTTTTTATTTTTAACGCTTTTATTGAATCGGAAAATTAAAAATTTTTGTTAAACACATTTTAACATTTTAATGAATATCTTAATTTAAATTAAGAAGGGAAAATTATTTATTTTTTAAGTTTTGCTTCTGAATTATTATTTTTTGTCAATCTTTTTGTTATCAGAAAAGAAAATGTCTTCACTTTTAAAAATTTATTTTAATTTAGAGGAAGAGAATTTTTTATTTAATTTCTTTTTGAATTTGGAGAAACATTTTTGTAATTTCTTCCATTTTAATTGAGTTCAAGGAATAAAAATATTGCGATTTTCACATTTTTCTTAAGATAAAAGGGAAGGAATTATTTAATTTTTTTTTAATCAAAGGAAACAATTTGTTAAATTTTCATTTATTTGTCAAAAAGGAAATTTTTTACTGTATTTTTACATCTTGCGTCATAAAAAAGAGGAATTTGTTATTTTCATTTCATTTCTTAATTTTAGATTTTTTTAAATCTGAATTATGAAAGAAAATTATTTATTTTAACATCAAGTGTGATTAATAGCGTCTGATTTTGTATTTTTAACATTTGGCTTCGGGTAAAAGAGGAAAGTTTTCATTTTAATTCCCTTCTCACGTTTTTGGTTTCAAAAGTTTAATTTATATCGTTTTCATGTATGGAATGATTTAATTTGTAAAGCTTCAATTTAAAAACGTTATTTTTAAGTCAACGAATTTTTGATTGCCCAATCTGAAATGTGTTCAATTTAAATTTATTTCCCCTGAGACCTGAGAAATTAAACGAATTTAAATAAAATATAGTAAAATTTGAAGAGTTCCAGAAACGGGTATTAAAATGTGTAAAGTTGAAAAATATAAACTTACCATTAATCATGAGCATTGTTAAAAAAGTTTGAACCTTAAAAATAATTTGAGAAAATAAATAGGATTTGTTTCGAATTTAAAGTTCTTTATTTTCTCAGAAAAATCTGAGGTGTTTCGCTTAAATATTCCCAGGTTAAGAATCTAGATATTAAATAAACAAATATAATCCCATAATATAAAATAAAAAATTTAACTGAAGCTTAACATAATTCGACAAATTTAAATTTTGAAAAAAAAACTTGTGAATCGTGACACCTCCACCTTCAATGAATGGACCAGTAGAAAATTTCAGCATTGATCAGACACATCTTTTTTGTCTGAGACTTTTTCAAACTGTTTTAAATTGAAGATAGTGAGGCTTTTGTCCAAATTATTTAGCTGTAATGTTAAACAAATATTTTATTATTTTCTTAATTTTTGCATAAGTAGGTTATTCTTTTAAAAATCCCCAAGTTTAAAAATCTACACATTAAATGAAAAATTTGCATCCTACTATATAAAATAAAACAATTGACCTAAAGTGTAATATTATTCGACACACTTAATTTAAAAAAAGCGGTGAACCGTGAAACTTCCACCTTTAAGCAATTTCCTT